>CAXHUQ010001228.1:0-14560 GCA_964020085.1 Micromussa lordhowensis
ACTTAGCCGTATTCCATGATAAGCAAAACATGACTATTCGAAGCGCGTTTTTTCTATGATACAATTACCAATTGAATTTTGTAAACCGGTCATATAACGCATAGTTATATACTTTAGAAGAATTCAGAGCGATTTCTAGTAACAATCCAAAGGACAGGACACACAGACAGAACGTGTACCATCATTTCACAAGTGCGAAACTTCACCTTATAACTGAGTACTTGTTTAAATATCGCTGTTCAACATTTCAGTACACAGTTATAGTGTATACTTGAAAAGAGAATTCAGATTTTCAGTGTACTAGATTCTGTAGGGTTTGCTTATACGGAAGAATATAGTTGTATACCTGCTTTTTAGAGGAAATATTACACTTCGGAGTTAACTATGCTCATTTTACAAAATTCACGCGCGCGCCGTACACTTGAAATTGCCGAACTCGATTTCAATTTATTTCGCATAAGCTGCACTTCTGAATCAGAAAATTCGCTCCTTGGACGGGTAAGACTTATTCCTTGCACAATTAAGAGTTTGTTCCCCCTTGTAAGCATTTTAAATCCTATAAGAACGGAACGTGGAATGTGCACACAACAGTTCCCGCGCAAACACTTTCCCATCGATTGTCTTAAAAGAGATCGCCTAAAAAATAATGCGGAAAGTTAAATTTTCTGCTCTTTTCAAGTGGAAGAGTTGATCTTTTTCTAGAAAAGTAGAATTGCTGGAACCTTTCACTGAGTCCATAGCCCTCACTCAACACCTTTTTAGCGTATTTAGTATTCTCTTCGTTCGAATCCAACGACTTCAAATCACCGACTTCGAAGCGATATATCTCTTTAGAGTTAATAGCTACTATACATCGGCAAAGACTAAATATGTTTCTTAGCAATCCAATCTTTATTGTGTTAAAATTTCAGAAAAATCGAACGAAACCAGAGTTAATTAGTCAAAACTTTTGCCTAAGGGATCCACTCGGCGCCATTTAAGGTGATTCCTGAGAAATAAAATTTAGCGATGAGTTTTTTTTGAAAATTTACCTGAATGTTCTCTACCAAGCACTGTTTCGGAAAATAAAATTGAAATGATAGATCACCATTTTCGTTTAAGAGATGTGATTATAATAATGACCTGCAAAATAGAAACCTCTCAAATAGGGACACCTCGCTCCTGTCCTTTCGGTGTACGTGTGATAGAGGTATGACTGTATATGTATCTACTCGGATTTCGAAAATGTACACTCCGGTGAGAATTTATGTCTATGAGCTTCCGCGTTTCCGCGTTTCCGCGCTTCCGCGTTTCCTCATTTTTTAAAGTTTGACAACAAAATTCCCAGTACTTGTTTAGAACTGTTCATCGTTATCGCCTGCCTAATATGAAGTGCTTAAGTTAAATATTTCACAAGGAAAGTTACTCGCGTGTTTCAAAGTAGGACACTTAGCCGTATTCCATGATAAGCAAAACATGACTATTCGAAGCGCGTTTTTCTATGGATACAATTACCAATTGAATTTTGTAAACCGGTCATATAACGCATAGTTATATACTTTAGAAGAATTCAGAGCGATTTCTAGTAACAATCCAAAGGACAGGACACACAGACAGAACGTGTACCATCATTTCACAAGTGCGAAACTTCACCTTATAACTGAGCACTTGTTTAAATATGGCTGTTCAACATTTCAGTACACAGTTATAGTGTATACTTGAAAAGAGAATTCAGATTTTCAGTGTACTAGATTCTGTAGGGTTTGCTTATACGGAAGAATATAGTTGTATACCTGCTTTTTAGAGGAAATATTACACTTCGAGTTAACTATGCTCATTTTACAAAATTCACGCGCGCGGCGAACACTTGAAATTGCCGAACTCGATTTCAATTTATTTCGCATAAGCTGCACTTCTGAATCAGAAAATTCGCTCCTTGGACGGGTAAGACTTATTCCTTGCACAATTAAGAGTTTGTTCCCCCTTGTAAGCATTTTAAATCCTATAAGAACGGAACGTGGAATGTGCACACAACAGTTCCCGCGCAAACACTTTCCCATCGATTGTCTTAAAATTTCAAAGTATTATATTTCCGTGTCTTTTTACCTTTTAGCCACAAAATTTATACAAGTTGTTTGTCTGTGTCGAAGTTTACAGTGTGTATAATGTCATTTTCGTACGTTCAATTGGTCATTACTGCGCATGTGCTGCATTTTTCAATAAACATTTCCCCATACATTCTCTTCAAATTTCAAAGTATTATATTTTCGTGTGTTTTTACTTTTTAACCACAAAATTTATACAAGTTGTTTGCCTGTGTCTAAGTTTACAGTGTGCACAATTTCATGTTCGTACGTTCAATTGGTAGTTACTGCGCATGCTCTAAACATCGTAATTTTCCAATACATTGTCTTAAAATTTCAAAATACTGCCTTTTCATGTGTTTTTAACGTTTTACTACAAAATTTACACAAGTTGTTTGTTTCTGTCTAAGTTTACAGTGTGCACAATTTGAGGCGCGTACGTTGAATTTGTCGTTACTGCGCATGTACCGAATTTTTTCATACATTTCTTCTTATTTTACGATAGTCGTAACTTTGAAAATCGTAGAGCAATTGACAAATGCTTTGAAACAGAAAAACTGTGCATGATATTTACCTATTCAATATACGCAGAAGTTGTCACTGTCTTTGATAAAGTACTGCGCATGCCCTAAATATCGTCAAGTTTTCATAAGACATTTTCAGAATGCTCTATCTTCCTCATTTTTTAAAGTTTGACAACAAAATTCCCAGTACTTGTTTAGAACTGTTCATCGTTATCGCCTGCCTAATATGAAGTGCTTAAGTTAAATATTTCACAAGGAAAGTTACTCGCGTGTTTCAAAGTAGGACACTTAGACGTATTCCATGATAAGCAAAACATGACTATTCGAAGCGCGTTTTTTCTATGATACAATTACCAATTGAATTTTGTAAACCGGTCATATAACGCATAGTTATATACTTTAGAAGAATTCAGAGCGATTTCTAGTAACAATCCAAAGGACAGGACACACAGACAGAACGTGTACCATCATTTCACAAGTGCGAAACTTTACCTTATAACTGAGCACTTGTTTAAATATCGCTGTTCAACATTTCAGTATTAGGACCTTCTGTTGTACGTTTTCTTGTTAGTCACCTGTACGAAGGTAAGAAAAAAAAAGCGGGCATTTTAAGCTTTCGGATGAAAATATTTTAGCGTCAATATTGTCCGCTTTTCATCCAGGAACGTTTTTAACCGCAGAATAAGGTACCTTTTCCGCGCTTTTAAAGAGATCGCTAAAAATTAATGCGGAAAGTTAAATTTTCTGCTCTTTTCAAGTGGAAGAGTTGATCTTTTTCTAGAAAAGTAGAATTGCTGGAACCTTTCACTGAGTCCATAGCCCTCACTCAACACCTTTTTAGCGTATTTAGTATTCTCTTCGTTCGAATCCAACGACTTCAAATCACCGACTTCGAAGCGATATATCTCTTTAGAGTTAATAGCTACTATACATCGGCAAAGACTAAATATGTTTCTTAGCAATCCATCTTTATTGTGTTAAAATTTCAGAAAAATCGAACGAAACCAGAGTTAATTAGAATTTTTTTTGTGAGTCCACTATGACTTCCCTTGTGGACTAACAAAATACGCAGCGGTCAGTCATAGAATGATTCCGGCAATTCTGCTTTTTTTACAAAAAGATCAACTCTGCTAATTGAAAAGAGCAGAAAAATAAACTTTCTGCATTTATTTCTCATAGAACAAATGCAAAATTGTTACCTTATTTGTTAATGCGAGTCGATTAGTTGAAAAGTTAAAAAAGGTACCTTTTAAGAAAAAAAAAAGATTTTTAACCGCAGAATAAGGTACCTTTTCCGCGCTTTTAAAGAGATCGCTTCAACCTGAAAAAAGGGTACCTTTTTCGCGCTTTAAAGCTTTGTTTGGTAAAGTGAGAAATGCATGAAAAGTGGACAATATTGGCTTCAAAATATTTGCACTCGAAAGCTTAAAATACCCGCCTTACATAACAGAAAGCGACGTTTCGGTCAAAAAAAAAGCTAGAATTATTGCCTGAGAGCTGACAATTGAATTCTTCCCACTCCACAAGAGCTGGATCCTTTGCTAGTTTCCAGCTCTCCTGGGTTAGAGGCCTCAAAAAGGGATATGGGAACGAGAATGAAAAAATTCCCGTCAGCCATTTCGTCAATGGATCTCTGTTTTGACCGAATGACCACGAAAAACTCTGTGAACTTCGATCTTTTTCACCTCTTCCCTCGGCGCCATGCAGTCCATCGTTTCCTACCGGCTGACTTCTTCAGACGAGTCGAGCTCAGATGAATCCGATATTCAGCTCCAAACGCCTTCTAAGAGGCCACGCACGAGCAATTTCATGTTGCAGACAGAAACAGACGTTGATTGCGACGATCTGATCGAAGAAGGAGCAACCACGTGCACAGAAGAAACGACAGCAGAAGAATCACCAGAAAAACCAGAAGAATCACCAGAAAATCCAGAAGAATCAACAGAAGAAAAACCAGAAGAATCAACAGAAGAAGAAAGCAACTGCGTCGTACCCATGACCGAATTCAAACTTCGCAAACAGTCATATGCATTGGACATTGGACAATTGCCGCTGGAAATGCAGACATTTCTGCGCGAACTGAAAACCTTCTTCACTCGTCCAGTCCAGCTGGAAAGACAAGCAAGACCTTTGGCAACATCGACATACCAGAAAACCCAGGAAAGAATATTATGTGAGTTTATTGTCTGAGTTATTTCGCTCGCACAGTGTTGTTCAATAATTTAACGATTTTACGATGTGCAAACGAATTGATTTTCCCTTTTCATGCCCTTAGGCTTTCTTGGATTCTTGAGGTCTCGCCCTGGTGTGATACTGCAACCCGACGTCTTCCTACGTCAGTCTCTGTTGGAATCTTATCTGGATTTTCTCAAGGTGACGTGTAATGAATTTTTTGACGTTTGCGTGGGAACTGGGCCGAAATTGAGCGGCCATGTTGTGACGTGTCATTTATGTTTCTAGTTTTGAAATCCATTTGTAAACATCTGCTCAAAGGAGACTAAAGTCTTCAGAAAGATTGTGTTTTCTGAACGGAAACTACCACAGTTTCCGTTATAAAAATTTGTGGAATCAGTTCATACTGTAAAGTTCAACGAACGTTTCAGCCTGAAATTTGCACGCCAGACACAGTCGTGTTTCAGGGTATATCGATTACAGTATCTGATGCGTGAATTCATCTTATTGACTGCAGAATTTGTTTTCCTGCAAGTACGTGAGGTCAAAATTTCACTTCTAAAAAGTGATATTTACAACTATTGTTATTCTTGTTAAAACCGTACTTCCCGGTGTACGAGTCGAGCCCTGCATTTTTTTGACCACAAAATTGAGCTTGTAACAGTTTAAGGCATGTTTACTGAACAAAAATATTTTTTTTTAGTCGTGGATACGCGGAGCGTAGAAACGACTAATTGTTAGGGGGCAGAATATGTGTCACTCGCTCAGATGTAAACAAATCAATATGTCGACGGTAAACCAATTGATATTGACTTTTCCAAACTTTGCGGAATGCCCAATTCTACCATCGAGATTACCGTGGAAGAAAATTCTGAACTTATTTACCACTGACAGTGATCAGCATTAGAAAAAATTTTATCTCAAAACCAGAAATATGTGTATATGTAAACCAGTTGGAATCACTCGTGCAAAAGGGTGAAAGTTGTA
Organism: Micromussa lordhowensis; assembly: GCA_964020085.1. Classification (NCBI taxonomy): domain Eukaryota; kingdom Metazoa; phylum Cnidaria; class Anthozoa; order Scleractinia; family Lobophylliidae; genus Micromussa; species Micromussa lordhowensis. The sequence goes on from CAXHUQ010001228.1 coordinate 5,747, forward strand.
TTTTGCTCTTGATTGTGTTTGTTTTCAAAACAAGAACTGCGAAACATAAAAGGGCCGCTCAAGTGTCAGTTGTCTTTGATGATGAACTTGTACATGTTGTTCAATATGAAGTGTAAGAAATGAAATCATAGCTATTGTGCTTCAAGGGCAAAGTTATTTACTTCAGGTGATATCGACTTAGACCCGGAACCTATTGTTACTCAGGGAAATAATCCAAACAATCTTATTGCATTGTTACAATTTCGATTTGCACAACATGGGATTAGCTGTAATTGTTCCGTCACCTGTAACAATTTTCCGTACACAGCTTTTTTTTCTTATTTGATTTTTCTAAATTTAAGAAATACTTGTTGCTTGTAAACATTCCAGTTCTTCAAGGTTTTCTTTCGACGGGTCATTTTCGCAATTTTTGGTACAGCTCTGTAATTTTTCATCCAAATCTTGGACCTTGGCTTTGCTGCTGTGGCCTTTTTCTTTGCTGTACTTGATAGTTATTTTCAAGTTTCAAGTTCAAGTTCAAGTTTATTATTAAATCAACAAAATTTTACAAAAACAACGCTAACCCGCAAATAGCTGAGGCTAATCTAGGCGGGTAGCGAGTAAGACTGTTTAAAGAGTAAATCAAATGTTAGTGTTACATACCAGTAAAGAGATGAAACAAATGCACGTCTAGCAAATAAATAAATAAATAAATAAATAAGTAGGTAAATAAGTAGGTAAATGAATAAATGGATGAAATAGAAATCGCAATTAGACAAAGCTATTTTGAGTATTTATTTTGAAATTTATCGATTAGAAAAGATGTGCCAACATAATCGTCCTCTTCCATTAAAGCTTGTTAGTTATTGTTTTCGACTGACTGTTCAGGGCTACTTCCTGAATCTTGATAAACAGTGTAATGCTTTTTTTCTCTCTCTCTCTCTCTCTCTCCTTTTGCAGGACCAACGAAATTTGTCAGCTGCCACCATATCCAACCACTGCTCTTCGCTTCTGTATCCTGCGAAATTCCTTCACCGGGAGAGCGCACCCGTTTACCAGGACATCCCTGTCATTAAGCAGCTAAGAACACAGGCAACACTTCTACAGCGTCAAGGCGATGTCGAACGTCCTCAAACTAAGGAAGAGCTGACGCTTCTGAACCGTTGGCTTGACTGGTAAGCGCTAGTAATATTATTTTACTGCTTTGTGTTGGGTGACAGGAGAGCTTGTCATGCAGTTTTAACGTGTCACCTGTCCTGCGAAAACGTACGGCCAAGCCAAATGGCAACAGACATGAAATAACTTTTAGGTAGAAACACACATAAGAACTCGCACAGTTATGACTCAAAAACATGCAGAACTTTGTGCTGAGAGAATGCCTTTTCCATCCTTGACAGTACCTCTGCGTCCTTTCAACTGAAAATTAAGGAGGCCATGTCAATTTAACACTTTCGTTGTAATTTTTTGACACTGCAACTGTATTCGCAACTGACGACGGATGTTGATTATCCGAAACATGTTTTGTAAACTTGGAAGTGCGTGTTTCTAACTAAAAGCTATTTTTGACATTGTAAACAGTATAAACCTTACTGATTGTCATCAGAGGGTAATTAGAATTTAGTGAATTGAAAATTAACCAACTCTTGAGACTTTGTTGAAAAACGTTTCACTTCTTTGTCATTTAATTTTAAAAGAGGATAGAGTAGTCCTCTCTACCCTCTGTGTATCCATGTCTGAAACCTACATGTATGAATAACTGCAGCCTAATATCACTATGCAACATTTTGCAGGGAACAGATTGTGAATGCGTGCAGCGTGCAGAGAGATTACTTTGAGATGGCTGTCAACAAAAGAGATAAGGCCCGGGAATGCTGCGACTTGGTTATCTTGGCAATGTATGTTTTCATTCCGCCGGGCCGCGGCGTCGAAGTTCGCACGCTAGAGATTCAAACCAACTGGCAACAATTTCATCCTGCGCAGGTCAAAGATAAGAATGTCCTCTTGGTGAAGGGATCAGAAGAGGTCACGCTTTACTTCCACAACTATAAGACTGCAAAGTTCTTTGGCCGCCAGGAGCTTACTCTGAAGGTAAGACAATGCAGCAGATATTTAGTACGAATATTCAGTTGTTTTTTGTTTCTTTTTCTCTCTCTCTCTGGGATAAACCAGTAGTTGTTTCATAGTCCCATATGCTGTGATTATTTTTCTAATGATATCACGATACTTCCTAAGATGTTGCACTTAAAGGGAAACTCATCCATACCATTTTCTTCTGACCATAGACAGATCATGAGCTGTGCAAAATACTCCTCGACTTTGTGAACAATCACCGTCCCCAATTGGTTGGCAAAGAAAGTGGCGACATCTTGCTTCTGGTAAGTAGTCTCAAGCTATAATGCAGTAACTTGCTGTCAATCCATTAGGTGTGATTAAAAGGGCAAATTCACCCCCGATTCTACTAGAAATCTAAACCCTAACCCTGCTATTGGAGCAACTGTGGCCAAGTTTCTGGGATTTATCTTCAAGAATCCTGAAGTCACCTCCAAAAACCACGCATTCACCCTCAAAATAAAAGTTGGGGACTTGTAATAAAGGCCAATCACCCTGCCAAATTTGATGCAGGAATGTTTTTTGGGTTGTGTTGGGGTACATTGCCTCGGAGTTTCATTTTCATTTTCAGTTGTGGGGTGGTTTAGTTCAAATTAGCATTCTCGGCAGTCTAGACGGGTGAATTTACCCGATTCTTCATTCCACAGGAATGAATCTTTCAAAATTCAGGGGTGAATGTCAGTATTTCTTAACCCCACTTGGGGGTGAATTGTCCTTACACTCATTCTCCTTGAGATGTACAAACAACAACATTCACCCTAACTTTGGTTCTATTTGCTTCATTGCAGAACAGAAATGGAGCAATGTTTAGCAGTTCCTCCTTTTCAAGCCACATTAAGAACCTTTTCCAGAAACTGACAGGGACTGTGGTATCCATCAACATGATTCGGAGTTCATTTGTGACCTGGGCTTATGGCAGAGAGTAAGTATTGAATAGTTGACTTCTTTATTTGTAGAAAGCCCAACATGAAGAAAGTGTACACTTTTGTTTAGGGTTAGGAGATTTTCATCACAACAAGCTTCAGAACTAGAGTTTATCGCTTATTGGCTGAAAGAAAAGAGAAAGTTTTCACGTGCATGTTTATATCATTATTAAGTAGTCGTATGCTTTGTCTTTTTCAATTTGCAATGAACTTGCATTACCCTAAGTGGCTCATGCAATCTCACCCTTTTGAAAAAATCACTCCTGCAGATTAACTTCAAATTGAACGAGAAAAACTGCGTAGCTCATACAAATGTAATAGACGGATAATTTCGTCACAACATTGTCAAAGTGAACTTAGCTACCATCAGTAAGAGGACAGATGCGTCAAAAACAAATGATGGAACAAACATTTCCTAGAAATGCAAGCTGCAACATCCACGCTTATTGCGGTGTGTTTTGTTTTTTCAATAGTGACGCTTCAGATGCCCTCAAAGCTTCGCTGGCTTCTGCTTTAGGTCATTCCAGGAAACAGGCTGAGAAAACATACGATAGACGAACAGCCAACGAAAGGAAAGAATGCGCTGTTCGCGTAGCAAGAGAATATGCCCAGGACGTTGTCTCTAATCCAGGCGTGATGGAAACCACAGCCACTGACACTTCTCATGTGCAGCCACCAGCTACTACCAACATAAAGCTGGCCCAATTTGTAGGACTGATTGAAGAAGACAGCACACTGAGAAGTCCCAAAATTTTGATTGGACAGGTCCATGCTTTCTTAGCAAATGGTAAGGCTTCTCTGCTGTGGTACAAAGCCTACAAGAACTATTTCAAACTTGAATTAGATGGAGAACAGTGGATCGAAGATGTCGCTTGTCTCGTACCCGTGGAAATGACACCTGTCAGGAATAAAGTGGGACTTTATCGTTTGAATAACAGCTTGCGATCTATTCACAAATCCCTCACAGATGACTAGCCACTAGACTCTGACATGTACTTTTAACTTTAAACTTCATCGCAGTTCAATAGAATTATCTTACCAGCTGACAGTTCCTCAAAACATTTTTTTGTCGAAATAGTAGTGAGAAGGAATTTTATTGGAAGACCGTTGATCAGGACTGAAATTCTCTCAACATTGACTGGTGAGTCCTCATGTTTTTAGTCTTTTGAAAACAATAATCGAAATGTCTGGAATGATGAGATGGAATTTTAGGGGCCCGGGCTCAATTTTGGCATTCAAATTACCTTTTCGAAATTCATCGGATCTGCATTGCTCTGGTGAAGTCAGCTGGTGGGAAAAATTGCATTGACGTGTTGTCTGAGGAAACTTGAATTAATGACTTGAATTAATGACTAGCCACGAGACTCTGACATGTACTTTTAACTTTAAACTTCATCGCAGTTCAATAGAATTATCTTACCAGCTGACAGTTCCTCACAACATTTTTTTGGTCTTGAAATTCACTGTCAACATAGTAGTGAGAAGGAATTTTATTGGAAGACCGTTGATCAGGACTGAAATTCTCTCAACATTGACTGGTGAGTCCTCATGTTTTTAGTCTTTTGAAAACAATAATCGAAATGTCTGGAATGATGAGATGGAATTTTAGGGGCCCGGGCTCAATTTTGGCATTCAAATTACCTTTTCGAAATTCATCGGATCTGCATTGCTCTGGTGAAGTCAGCTGGTGGGAAAAATTGCATTGACGTGTTGTCTGAGGAAACTTGAATTAATGACTTGAATTAATGACTAGCCACGAGACTCTGACATGTACTTTTAACTTTAAACTTCATCGCAGTTCAATAGAATTATCTTACCAGCTGACAGTTCCTCACAACATTTTTTTGGTCTTGAAATTCACTGTCGACATAGTAGTGAGAAGGAATTTTATTGGAAGACCGTTGATCAGGACTGAAATTCTCTCAACATTGACTGGTGAGTCCTCATGTTTTTAGTCTTTTGAAAACAATAATCGAAATGTCTGGAATGATGAGATGGAATTTTAGGGGCCCGGGCTCAATTTTGGCATTCAAATTACCTTTTCGAAATTCATCGGATCTGCATTGCTCTGGTGAAGTCAGCTGGTGGGAAAAATTGCATTGACGTGTTGTCTGAGGAAACTTGAATTGATGACTTGAATTAATGACTAGCCACGAGACTCTGACATGTACTTTTAACTTTAAACTTCATCGCAGTTCAATAGAATTATCTTACCAGCTGACAGTTCCTCACAACATTTTTTTGGTCTTGAAATTCACTGTCGACATAGTAGTGAGAAGGAATTTTATTGGAAGACCGTTGATCAGGACTGAAATTCTCTCAACATTGACTGGTGAGTCCTCATGTTTTTAGTCTTTTGAAAACAATAATCGAAATGTCTGGAATGATGAGATGGAATTTTAGGGGCCCGGGCTCAATTTTGGCATTCAAATTACCTTTTCGAAATTCATCGGATCTGCATTGCTATGGTGAAGTCAGCTGGTGGGAAAAATTGCATTGACGTGTTGTCTGAGGAAACTTGAATTAATGACTAGCCACGAGACTCTGACATGTACTTTTAACTTTAAACTTCATCGCAGTTCAATAGAATTATCTTACCAGCTGACAGTTCCTCACAACATTTTTTTGGTCTTGAAATTCACTGTCGACATAGTAGTGAGAAGGAATTTTATTGGAAGACCGTTGATCAGGACTGAAATTCTCTCAACATTGACTGGTGAGTCTGCATGTTTTTAGTCTTTTGAAAACAATAATCGAAATGTCTGGAATGATGAGATGGAATTTTAGGGGCCCGGGCTCAATTTTGGCATTCAAATTACCTTTTCGAAATTCATCGGATCTGCATTGCTCTGGTGAAGTCAGCTGGTGGGAAAAATTGCATTGACGTGTTGTCTGAGGAAACTTGAATTAATGACTTGAATTAATGACTAGCCACGAGACTCTGACATGTACTTTTAACTTTAAACTTCATCGCAGTTCAATAGAATTATCTTACCAGCTGACAGTTCCTCACAACATTTTTTTGGTCTTGAAATTCACTGTCGACATAGTAGTGAGAAGGAATTTTATTGGAAGACCGTTGATCAGGACTGAAATTCTCTCAACATTGACTGGTGAGTCTGCATGTTTTTAGTCTTTTGAAAACAATAATCGAAATGTCTGGAATGATGAGATGGAATTTTAGGGGCCCGGGCTCAATTTTGGCATTCAAATTACCTTTTCGAAATTCATCGGATCTGCATTGCTCTGGTGAAGTCAGCTGGTGGGAAAAATTGCATTGACGTGTTGTCTGAGGAAACTTGAATTAATGACTTGAATTAATGACTAGCCACGAGACTCTGACATGTACTTTTAACTTTAAACTTCATCGCAGTTCAATAGAATTATCTTACCAGCTGACAGTTCCTCACAACATTTTTTTGGTCTTGAAATTCACTGTCGACATAGTAGTGAGAAGGAATTTTATTGGAAGACCGTTGATCAGGACTGAAATTCTCTCAACATTGACTGGTGAGTCTGCATGTTTTTAGTCTTTTGAAAACAATAATCGAAATGTCTGGAATGATGAGATGGAATTTTAGGGGCCCGGGCTCAATTTTGGCATTCAAATTACCTTTTCGAATTCATCGGATCTGCATTGCTCTGGTGAAGTCAGCTGGTGGGAAGAATTGCATTGACGTATTAGAATAATTGTCACTCACATGTGCTATGAACTGGCTTTTTGTCTGAGAAGCCAGTCTGTTTTTAGCTGTGATTTCTTGATCATGAATGATGTCAAACTGCTTTTTTCTGTCGATCAGGACTCAAATTCTCTGACAATTTTGGCATTAAATATATCTTTCGAATTCATCGGAAATTCAGCTCATTCCGCATGAAAACACTGAGAAGAGAGTTCAAAACATCCTTCGCGCAAGTGTTTTCACGGGTTTTTTCTCGTTCAATTTGGAATTAATTTGCACTTTCAGCTTTTCTGAAATTGATTCCAAATTGAACTCGAAACCGCGTGATTACCTGTGCAAATCAAGTTTGGTTAACTGGCAAATTCCCGTCGTATTTGAAGGTCGAAATACACGGCAGGAAAAATGGCAGTAATGTTATGGTGTAAATTTATCTTTATTCCCAGAATAGTCTGATCAGTTGTAGCAACAATATTATTGAGGGAATTTTATTGCGAGCTAATATTTTTCATTCATCTGAGCTTGACTCGTCGGACGAAGTCAGCCGGTAGGGAGCGTTCGGATTGCATGGTGGGAACTGAGGAACAACGTGTGAAGAGGTGAAAAGGAATTTGATCAACGCCGATGTTCTCCCAACGTCGACAATTTATGTTTTGAGTGGTGAAAGTCACTACATGTACTCCCAGAATAGTTTAATCAGTCGTAGGAATGATATCGTGAGAATAATACTCGTTACTGGTAGTCGGGGATAAGCCTTCGTTATGCAGGTTCTCAAGTCCGATTAAGTCGGCAATTCTCATAAGATGTGTGTTGCATTGTAATTGCATTGTATTATTTCATTCTTAGAATTTATTGACACAATAAACAGTTTAGTGACTTGATGAGATCTGTCTTGCATTCTATCATTTTGTCAGAGAATCTTGAAAAACTGAGATCTGTGCCAATCGATTTCAGTAGCAAGCCACAATTTAAGTTTGTGATAAAAAATCAGGAAGTTGGTAATTTCATTTTTCCAGGCCGGAAAAATTTCCAGGCAAATATTTCCGAGCGCTGCCTGGGAACGAGGTTGATAAGCAAAATGGCGGACGTGTTTCTTGTAGATCACGGAAGCTGGCTAGTTAGTATTTCAGTCGCCTGAAAGCGCTAAATGTCCCTTTTTGCTGTCCGAGGAAAATGTCTTGAGTCGCAGAGAAGTTCGTGAGGGCCGTCGATGGATAAGCTGGCCGCCATTTGACGACCTGCCTGATGCCAGCATCGCAGGATCGCATGATATAGCACAATCGGAAGGTAGATTTAATAGTCCTGTAATAATTTGCTTTCGATTTAAGCAATAGAGCACTTTTTCCGTCTTTATATAGCCTCATGTAAACACGAGGAGGGCTGGGAGAATTCGAGACAGTTATGCAAACCCGAGGCACATACAGTCGAGGGTTCGTAACAACAAAAACAACAATTTATTTACCCCATAAACTTACATACATGCAGATAAATTATTCAAATAGATAGAGATAAAATAATATAACGGGGTCTGGCTGCCTGAAATAACTGAAAACTTAAAAGGGGCAGGCAGGCAGCATTACAATTTGTTTAGGATAATTTAGGTCGGACGGACACACATACATCACAATAGAAAAATATGGAAGGTAAAGCACAATAGTAGCAATATAAAAACCATACATTATTCGTTATTATTGCAAAACCATACAGTCACCAAATTCACACCCCAAGCAATTGACTTTGGAGTCAAACGCCCCTCCCCTCTCCCCCCAACGGGGGGTGAACTACTGCCACGTACACCTGCCCAACATACATACGTTTGTTCTCGAGCCCGCCTAGTGAAAAAACACCCTCTCCACAACTATTCTCGACTTGCTGCCAATTTTCTTGCAAAACCATACAGTCACCAAATTCACACCCCAAGCAATTGACTTTGGAGTCAAACGCCCCTCCCCTCTCCCCCAACGGGGGGTGAACTACTGCCACGTACACCTGCCCAACATACATACGTTTGTTCTCGAGCCCGCCTAGTGAAAAAACACCCTCTCCACAACTATTCTCGACTTGCTGCCAATTTTCTTGCAAAACCATACAGTCACCAAATTCACACCCCAAGCAATTGACTTTGG
>CAXHUQ010001229.1:0-16706 GCA_964020085.1 Micromussa lordhowensis
ATTACATTTGTATGAGCTACGCAGTTTTTCTCGTTCAATTTGAAGTTAATCTGCAGGAGTGAGTTTTTCAAAAGGGTGAGATTGCATGAGCCACTTAGGGTAATGCAAGTTCATTGCAAATTGAAAAAGACAAAGCATACGACTACTTAATAATGATATAAACATGCACGTGAAAACTTTCTCTTTTCTTTCAGCCAATAAGCGATAAACTCTAGTTCTGAAGCTTGTTGTGATGAAAATCTCCTAACCCTAAACAAAAGTGTACACTTTCTTCATGTTGGGCTTTCTACAAATAAAGAAGTCAACTATTCAATACTTACTCTCTGCCATAAGCCCAGGTCACAAATGAACTCCGAATCATGTTGATGGATACCACAGTCCCTGTCAGTTTCTGGAAAAGGTTCTTAATGTGGCTTGAAAAGGAGGAACTGCTAAACATTGCTCCATTTCTGTTCTGCAATGAAGCAAATAGAACCAAAGTTAGGGTGAATGTTGTTGTTTGTACATCTCAAGGAGAATGAGTGTAAGGACAATTCACCCCCAAGTGGGGTTAAGAAATACTGACATTCACCCCTGAATTTTGAAAGATTCATTCCTGTGGAATGAAGAATCGGGTAAATTCACCCGTCTAGACTGCCGAGAATGCTAATTTGAACTAAACCACCCCACAACTGAAAATGAAAATGAAACTCCGAGGCAATGTACCCCAACACAACCCAAAAAACATTCCTGCATCAAATTTGGCAGGGTGATTGGCCTTTATTACAAGTCCCCAACTTTTATTTTGAGGGTGAATGCGTGGTTTTTGGAGGTGACTTCAGGATTCTTGAAGATAAATCCCAGAAACTTGGCCACAGTTGCTCCAATAGCAGGGTTAGGGTTTAGATTTCTAGTAGAATCGGGGGTGAATTTGCCCTTTTAATCACACCTAATGGATTGACAGCAAGTTACTGCATTATAGCTTGAGACTACTTACCAGAAGCAAGATGTCGCCACTTTCTTTGCCAACCAATTGGGGACGGTGATTGTTCACAAAGTCGAGGAGTATTTTGCACAGCTCATGATCTGTCTATGGTCAGAAGAAAATGGTATGGATGAGTTTCCCTTTAAGTGCAACATCTTAGGAAGTATCGTGATATCATTAGAAAAATAATCACAGCATATGGGACTATGAAACAACTACTGGTTTATCCCAGAGAGAGAGAGAAAAAGAAACAAAAAACAACTGAATATTCGTACTAAATATCTGCTGCATTGTCTTACCTTCAGAGTAAGCTCCTGGCGGCCAAAGAACTTTGCAGTCTTATAGTTGTGGAAGTAAAGCGTGACCTCTTCTGATCCCTTCACCAAGAGGACATTCTTATCTTTGACCTGCGCAGGATGAAATTGTTGCCAGTTGGTTTGAATCTCTAGCGTGCGAACTTCGACGCCGCGGCCCGGCGGAATGAAAACATACATTGCCAAGATAACCAAGTCGCAGCATTCCCGGGCCTTATCTCTTTTGTTGACAGCCATCTCAAAGTAATCTCTCTGCACGCTGCACGCATTCACAATCTGTTCCCTGCAAAATGTTGCATAGTGATATTAGGCTGCAGTTATTCATACATGTAGGTTTCAGACATGGATACACAGAGGGTAGAGAGGACTACTCTATCCTCTTTTAAAATTAAATGACAAAGAAGTGAAACGTTTTTCAACAAAGTCTCAAGAGTTGGTTAATTTTCAATTCACTAAATTCTAATTACCCTCTGATGACAATCAGTAAGGTTTATACTGTTTACAATGTCAAAAATAGCTTTTAGTTAGAAACACGCACTTCCAAGTTTACAAAACATGTTTCGGATAATCAACATCCGTCGTCAGTTGCGAATACAGTTGCAGTGTCAAAAAATTACAACGAAAGTGTTAAATTGACATGGCCTCCTTAATTTTCAGTTGAAAGGACGCAGAGGTACTGTCAAGGATGGAAAAGGCATTCTCTCAGCACAAAGTTCTGCATGTTTTTGAGTCATAACTGTGCGAGTTCTTATGTGTGTTTCTACCTAAAAGTTATTTCATGTCTGTTGCCATTTGGCTTGGCCGTACGTTTTCGCAGGACAGGTGACACGTTAAAACTGCATGACAAGCTCTCCTGTCACCCAACACAAAGCAGTAAAATAATATTACTAGCGCTTACCAGTCAAGCCAACGGTTCAGAAGCGTCAGCTCTTCCTTAGTTTGAGGACGTTCGACATCGCCTTGACGCTGTAGAAGTGTTGCCTGTGTTCTTAGCTGCTTAATGACAGGGATGTCCTGGTAAACGGGTGCGCTCTCCCGGTGAAGGAATTTCGCAGGATACAGAAGCGAAGAGCAGTGGTTGGATATGGTGGCAGCTGACAAATTTCGTTGGTCCTGCAAAAGGAGAGAGAGAGAGAGAGAGAGAAAAAAAGCATTACACTGTTTATCAAGATTCAGGAAGTAGCCCTGAACAGTCAGTCGAAAACAATAACTAACAAGCTTTAATGGAAGAGGACGATTATGTTGGCACATCTTTTCTAATCGATAAATTTCAAAATAAATACTCAAAATAGCTTTGTCTAATTGCGATTTCTATTTCATCCATTTATTCATTTACCTACTTATTTACCTACTTATTTATTTATTTATTTATTTATTTGCTAGACGTGCATTTGTTTCATCTCTTTACTGGTATGTAACACTAACATTTGATTTACTCTTTAAACAGTCTTACTCGCTACCCGCCTAGATTAGCCTCAGCTATTTGCGGGTTAGCGTTGTTTTTGTAAAATTTTGTTGATTTAATAATAAACTTGAACTTGAACTTGAAACTTGAAAATAACTATCAAGTACAGCAAAGAAAAAGGCCACAGCAGCAAAGCCAAGGTCCAAGATTTGGATGAAAAATTACAGAGCTGTACCAAAAATTGCGAAAATGACCCGTCGAAAGAAAACCTTGAAGAACTGGAATGTTTACAAGCAACAAGTATTTCTTAAATTTAGAAAAATCAAATAAGAAAAAAAAGCTGTGTACGGAAAATTGTTACAGGTGACGGAACAATTACAGCTAATCCCATGTTGTGCAAATCGAAATTGTAACAATGCAATAAGATTGTTTGGATTATTTCCCTGAGTAACAATAGGTTCCGGGTCTAAGTCGATATCACCTGAAGTAAATAACTTTGCCCTTGAAGCACAATAGCTATGATTTCATTTCTTACACTTCATATTGAACAACATGTACAAGTTCATCATCAAAGACAACTGACACTTGAGCGGCCCTTTTATGTTTCGCAGTTCTTGTTTTGAAAACAAACACAATCAAGAGCAAAATACAACTTTCACCCTTTTGCACGAGTGATTCCAACTGGTTTACATATACACATATTTCTGGTTTTGAGATAAAATTTTTTCTAATGCTGATCACTGTCAGTGGTAAATAAGTTCAGAATTTTCTTCCACGGTAATCTCGATGGTAGAATTGGGCATTCCGCAAAGTTTGGAAAAGTCAATATCAATTGGTTTACCGTCGACATATTGATTTGTTTACATCTGAGCGAGTGACACATATTCTGCCCCCTAACAATTAGTCGTTTCTACGCTCCGCGTATCCACGACTAAAAAAAAATATTTTTGTTCAGTAAACATGCCTTAAACTGTTACAAGCTCAATTTTGTGGTCAAAAAAATGCAGGGCTCGACTCGTACACCGGGAAGTACGGTTTTAACAAGAATAACAATAGTTGTAAATATCACTTTTTAGAAGTGAAATTTTGACCTCACGTACTTGCAGGAAAACAAATTCTGCAGTCAATAAGATGAATTCACGCATCAGATACTGTAATCGATATACCCTGAAACACGACTGTGTCTGGCGTGCAAATTTCAGGCTGAAACGTTCGTTGAACTTTACAGTATGAACTGATTCCACAAATTTTTATAACGGAAACTGTGGTAGTTTCCGTTCAGAAAACACAATCTTTCTGAAGACTTTAGTCTCCTTTGAGCAGATGTTTACAAATGGATTTCAAAACTAGAAACATAAATGACACGTCACAACATGGCCGCTCAATTTCGGCCCAGTTCCCACGCAAACGTCAAAAAATTCATTACACGTCACCTTGAGAAAATCCAGATAAGATTCCAACAGAGACTGACGTAGGAAGACGTCGGGTTGCAGTATCACACCAGGGCGAGACCTCAAGAATCCAAGAAAGCCTAAGGGCATGAAAAGGGAAAATCAATTCGTTTGCACATCGTAAAATCGTTAAATTATTGAACAACACTGTGCGAGCGAAATAACTCAGACAATAAACTCACATAATATTCTTTCCTGGGTTTTCTGGTATGTCGATGTTGCCAAAGGTCTTGCTTGTCTTTCCAGCTGGACTGGACGAGTGAAGAAGGTTTTCAGTTCGCGCAGAAATGTCTGCATTTCCAGCGGCAATTGTCCAATGTCCAATGCATATGACTGTTTGCGAAGTTTGAATTCGGTCATGGGTACGACGCAGTTGCTTTCTTCTTCTGTTGATTCTTCTGGTTTTTCTTCTGTTGATTCTTCTGGATTTTCTGGTGATTCTTCTGGTTTTTCTGGTGATTCTTCTGCTGTCGTTTCTTCTGTGCACGTGGTTGCTCCTTCTTCGATCAGATCGTCGCAATCAACGTCTGTTTCTGTCTGCAACATGAAATTGCTCGTGCGTGGCCTCTTAGAAGGCGTTTGGAGCTGAATATCGGATTCATCTGAGCTCGACTCGTCTGAAGAAGTCAGCCGGTAGGAAACGATGGACTGCATGGCGCCGAGGGAAGAGGTGAAAAAGATCGAAGTTCACAGAGTTTTTCGTGGTCATTCGGTCAAAACAGAGATCCATTGACGAAATGGCTGACGGGAATTTTTTCATTCTCGTTCCCATATCCCTTTTTGAGGCCTCTAACCCAGGAGAGCTGGAAACTAGCAAAGGATCCAGCTCTTGTGGAGTGGGAAGAATTCAATTGTCAGCTCTCAGGCAATAATTCTAGCTTTTTTTTTGACCGAAACGTCGCTTTCTGTTATGTAAGGCGGGTATTTTAAGCTTTCGAGTGCAAATATTTTGAAGCCAATATTGTCCACTTTTCATGCATTTCTCACTTTACCAAACAAAGCTTTAAAGCGCGAAAAAGGTACCCTTTTTTCAGGTTGAAGCGATCTCTTTAAAAGCGCGGAAAAGGTACCTTATTCTGCGGTTAAAAATCTTTTTTTTTTCTTAAAAGGTACCTTTTTTAACTTTTCAACTAATCGACTCGCATTAACAAATAAGGTAACAATTTTGCATTTGTTCTATGAGAAATAAATGCAGAAAGTTTATTTTTCTGCTCTTTTCAATTAGCAGAGTTGATCTTTTTGTAAAAAAAGCAGAATTGCCGGAATCATTCTATGACTGACCGCTGCGTATTTTGTTAGTCCACAAGGGAAGTCATAGTGGACTCACAAAAAAAATTCTAATTAACTCTGGTTTCGTTCGATTTTTCTGAAATTTTAACACAATAAAGATGGATTGCTAAGAAACATATTTAGTCTTTGCCGATGTATAGTAGCTATTAACTCTAAAGAGATATATCGCTTCGAAGTCGGTGATTTGAAGTCGTTGGATTCGAACGAAGAGAATACTAAATACGCTAAAAAGGTGTTGAGTGAGGGCTATGGACTCAGTGAAAGGTTCCAGCAATTCTACTTTTCTAGAAAAAGATCAACTCTTCCACTTGAAAAGAGCAGAAAATTTAACTTTCCGCATTAATTTTTAGCGATCTCTTTAAAAGCGCGGAAAAGGTACCTTATTCTGCGGTTAAAAACGTTCCTGGATGAAAAGCGGACAATATTGACGCTAAAATATTTTCATCCGAAAGCTTAAAATGCCCGCTTTTTTTTTCTTACCTTCGTACAGGTGACTAACAAGAAAACGTACAACAGAAGGTCCTAATACTGAAATGTTGAACAGCGATATTTAAACAAGTGCTCAGTTATAAGGTAAAGTTTCGCACTTGTGAAATGATGGTACACGTTCTGTCTGTGTGTCCTGTCCTTTGGATTGTTACTAGAAATCGCTCTGAATTCTTCTAAAGTATATAACTATGCGTTATATGACCGGTTTACAAAATTCAATTGGTAATTGTATCATAGAAAAAACGCGCTTCGAATAGTCATGTTTTGCTTATCATGGAATACGTCTAAGTGTCCTACTTTGAAACACGCGAGTAACTTTCCTTGTGAAATATTTAACTTAAGCACTTCATATTAGGCAGGCGATAACGATGAACAGTTCTAAACAAGTACTGGGAATTTTGTTGTCAAACTTTAAAAAATGAGGAAGATAGAGCATTCTGAAAATGTCTTATGAAAACTTGACGATATTTAGGGCATGCGCAGTACTTTATCAAAGACAGTGACAACTTCTGCGTATATTGAATAGGTAAATATCATGCACAGTTTTTCTGTTTCAAAGCATTTGTCAATTGCTCTACGATTTTCAAAGTTACGACTATCGTAAAATAAGAAGAAATGTATGAAAAAATTCGGTACATGCGCAGTAACGACAAATTCAACGTACGCGCCTCAAATTGTGCACACTGTAAACTTAGACAGAAACAAACAACTTGTGTAAATTTTGTAGTAAAACGTTAAAAACACATGAAAAGGCAGTATTTTGAAATTTTAAGACAATGTATTGGAAAATTACGATGTTTAGAGCATGCGCAGTAACTACCAATTGAACGTACGAACATGAAATTGTGCACACTGTAAACTTAGACACAGGCAAACAACTTGTATAAATTTTGTGGTTAAAAAGTAAAAACACACGAAAATATAATACTTTGAAATTTGAAGAGAATGTATGGGGAAATGTTTATTGAAAAATGCAGCACATGCGCAGTAATGACCAATTGAACGTACGAAAATGACATTATACACACTGTAAACTTCGACACAGACAAACAACTTGTATAAATTTTGTGGCTAAAAGGTAAAAAGACACGGAAATATAATACTTTGAAATTTTAAGACAATCGATGGGAAAGTGTTTGCGCGGGAACTGTTGTGTGCACATTCCACGTTCCGTTCTTATAGGATTTAAAATGCTTACAAGGGGGAACAAACTCTTAATTGTGCAAGGAATAAGTCTTACCCGTCCAAGGAGCGAATTTTCTGATTCAGAAGTGCAGCTTATGCGAAATAAATTGAAATCGAGTTCGGCAATTTCAAGTGTTCGCCGCGCGCGTGAATTTTGTAAAATGAGCATAGTTAACTCGAAGTGTAATATTTCCTCTAAAAAGCAGGTATACAACTATATTCTTCCGTATAAGCAAACCCTACAGAATCTAGTACACTGAAAATCTGAATTCTCTTTTCAAGTATACACTATAACTGTGTACTGAAATGTTGAACAGCCATATTTAAACAAGTGCTCAGTTATAAGGTGAAGTTTCGCACTTGTGAAATGATGGTACACGTTCTGTCTGTGTGTCCTGTCCTTTGGATTGTTACTAGAAATCGCTCTGAATTCTTCTAAAGTATATAACTATGCGTTATATGACCGGTTTACAAAATTCAATTGGTAATTGTATCATAGAAAAAACGCGCTTCGAATAGTCATGTTTTGCTTATCATGGAATACGGCTAAGTGTCCTACTTTGAAACACGCGAGTAACTTTCCTTGTGAAATATTTAACTTAAGCACTTCATATTAGGCAGGCGATAACGATGAACAGTTCTAAACAAGTACTGGGAATTTTGTTGTCAAACTTTAAAAAATGAGGAAACGCGGAAGCGCGGAAACGCGGAAACGCGGAAGCTCATAGACATAAATTCTCACCGGAGTGTACATTTTCGAAATCCGAGTAGATACATATACAGTCATACCTCTATCACACGTACACCGAAAGGACAGAGCGAGGTGTCCCTATTTGAGAGGTTTCTATTTTGCAGGTCATTATTATAATCACATCTCTTAAACGAAAATGGTGATCTATCATTTCAATTTTATTTTCCGAAACAGTGCTTGGTAGAGAACATTCAGGTAAATTTTCAAAAAAACTCATCGCTAAATTTTATTTCTCAGGAATCACCTTAAATGGCGCCGAGTGGATCCCTTAGGCAAAAGTTTTGACTAATTAACTCTGGTTTCGTTCGATTTTTCTGAAATTTTAACACAATAAAGATGGATTGCTAAGAAACATATTTAGTCTTTGCCGATGTATAGTAGCTATTAACTCTAAAGAGATATATCGCTTCGAAGTCGGTGATTTGAAGTCGTTGGATTCGAACGAAGAGAATACTAAATACGCTAAAAAGGTGTTGAGTGAGGGCTATGGACTCAGTGAAAGGTTCCAGCAATTCTACTTTTCTAGAAAAAGATCAACTCTTCCACTTGAAAAGAGCAGAAAATTTAACTTTCCGCATTAATTTTTAGCGATCTCTTTTAAGACAATCGATGGGAAAGTGTTTGCGCGGGAACTGTTGTGTGCACATTCCACGTTCCGTTCTTATAGGATTTAAAATGCTTACAAGGGGGAACAAACTCTTAATTGTGCAAGGAATAAGTCTTACCCGTCCAAGGAGCGAATTTTCTGATTCAGAAGTGCAGCTTATGCGAAATAAATTGAAATCGAGTTCGGCAATTTCAAGTGTACGGCGCGCGCGTGAATTTTGTAAAATGAGCATAGTTAACTCGAAGTGTAATATTTCCTCTAAAAAGCAGGTATACAACTATATTCTTCCGTATAAGCAAACCCTACAGAATCTAGTACACTGAAAATCTGAATTCTCTTTTCAAGTATACACTATAACTGTGTACTGAAATGTTGAACAGCGATATTTAAACAAGTACTCAGTTATAAGGTGAAGTTTCGCACTTGTGAAATGATGGTACACGTTCTGTCTGTGTGTCCTGTCCTTTGGATTGTTACTAGAAATCGCTCTGAATTCTTCTAAAGTATATAACTATGCGTTATATGACCGGTTTACAAAATTCAATTGGTAATTGTATCATAGAAAAAACGCGCTTCGAATAGTCATGTTTTGCTTATCATGGAATACGGCTAAGTGTCCTACTTTGAAACACGCGAGTAACTTTCCTTGTGAAATATTTAACTTAAGCACTTCATATTAGGCAGGCGATAACGATGAACAGTTCTAAACAAGTACTGGGAATTTTGTTGTCAAACTTTAAAAAATGAGGAAACGCGGAAGCGCGGAAACGCGGAAGCTCATAGACATAAATTCTCACCGGAGTGTACATTTTCGAAATCTGAGTAGATACATATACAGTCATACCTCTATCACACGTACACCGAAAGGACAGAGCGAGGTGTCCCTATTTGAGAGGTTTCTATTTTGCAGGTCATTATTATAATCACATCTCTTAAACGAAAATGGTGATCTATCATTTTAATTTTATTTTCCGAAACAGTGCTTGGTAGAGAACATTCAGGTAAATTTTCAAAAAAAATCATCGCTAAATTTTATTTCTCAGGAATCACCTTAAATGGCGCCGAGTGGATCCCTTAGGCAAAAGTTTTGACTAGATGATGGGATGCAAAAGAGAGAAAACACTTATTTGCGCTAATATTCAAGTCATTACTGCACTTTTCAATAACATGCGGACTCTAAAACATTTTTAGAGCATGGCATAATGGCTCATAGCCCATGATCGCTAAGCCAATGAAAACTCTTGAATATTAAATTATTTGCAGATAAAAAATACTAAAAAGGCAAACTGTCAGAATCAAACAAGACTCTTCAGGGGATTTAATGACAATAATATTCATAACCATGCTTTATATACTATAAAATTTACATAATTACCATTTGAAATGTCTAAATGGCAAGGTTTGGGCTAGAGGCTTAAGATAAAATTCGGTAAATGCTGAAAGGTTTTCAATGGCGGTGCGCAGCACGATGTAATGAGCCGAAGGGGATTCCCCTGGATGGGTTTTGATGGTTCCAAAAGCCTTGTCAGGCTTGGCATTGCCATTGACAACCCAATTAGCAATTTCTTCTTATATATATAGAAATATATAAAGGTAGAATAAACAGAAGAAGATGCGAACTTTTCTCTTTGTGGTCTTTAATACATGGACGTTTCGCCCGTTCGGGCTTCTTCAGCACTTACAAAATCGATACTTGGATGTTGGTTAACCAACATCGTTTACACATCTATAGAAAAATATAAATATAAAAATATAAAAACATATATGTATATACACACATATAACTTAACTTAACTTATTATATTAAATTATTTCCAGATAAAAAATAACTGTCAGAATCAAACTAGTTTGTTATTCAGTTGGAGCTAAAGAAAATTTTAAGCCCAACAGGGTTTTATGTTCTAATATCTATAGGAGTGTGGCTAATTTTGGATACCTATTTGGCGTTCCTGGCCCTTAATCCAAGGGAAGTTGATGGGGTGTGGTTTCTTTGTACTTGTATCCATAGTATCAAGTCAGTCTGACTTGTGCTGAGTGAAGAACATGCTATATACTTAGTAGAATTAGCATAGCTTTCAGGCATTGACTATGATTTTAAGGCAGTTTAGTGTCCAATGATTGAGGCAATATTTAAATAAACAATAAACTTATTTGATTGTACCATTACTACTTGGATAACCCAGTAACTCTAGAGCTGAGACAAAAGTCCCGACTTGTGGAAGGGATGCCGCTTTCCGGTGGATGTCACAAATGATTCCCTGACAACTCAAGAACAGGATCCATCCACAAAGACCAAGTTCCGGAATCAACTTACTAACTCTTGGTTTAGATTTCCAGATCACCAGTAGGAGACCTTCTTTGTCAAGCTTCCATGCCACACCCTGTCAAAACAAGACCTCAAAACCAGAGAGATATCACAGTTGTCAGGATTTGACTATCATTATTGTACAACGAAATTTATTTAGTTGATAAAATCCTTTCAGACATCACATCAACTATAAATAAAAGCTAACATAAAAAATATATCTATATGTACATATGCATAACTTAAATAAAAGTAGCTGTATCAAGGTAACAAGATAAATGAATGAAAATTTATAATTAATATTTATTGAGGCAATTTCTTGCAAAGGGCTTTCATGTGATATGATGTCATCAGCCTGAATTTTTCCACAGAAGGGAGGACAAGAGATTCTATTGTCAATTTCTGCTTATGCTAGATCAAGTGTGGAGTGTAGAACTTGAAGTAAGCACTGCTGAGTTACTCCATAAGACACTGGGCTTTACTGGGCCCGTTGGACATGGTTGGACCTGGTTTTCGAAACATATATAATAAGATAATGAATGATAAGATAATGAATTGAAGACTTCATCAAAGACTACACTTTCATCCCAACAAGCCTGTTAGGTGATCTCTCACTCTTCAGGGGGATTTTAGAGACAATAATATTCATAGCCATGCTTTATACACTATACAATTTACATACCGGTAATTACTGTTGCAGAGAATTTGAAATGTCTAAATATTTAAATAAACAATAAACTTATTTGATTGTACCATTACTACTTGGATAACCCAGTAACTCTAGAGCTGAGACATGCCAAAAGTCCCGACTTGCGGAAGGGATGCCGCTTTCCGGTGGAGGTCACAAATGATTCCCTGACAACTCAAGAACAGGATCCATCCACAAAGACCAAGTTCCGGAATCAACTTACCAACTCTTGGTTTACATTTCCAGATCACCAGTAGGAGACCTTCTTTGTCAAGCTTCCATACCACACCCTGTCAAAACAAGACCTCAAAACCAGAGAGATATCACAGTTGTCAGGATTTGACTATCATTATTGTACAACTAAATTTATTTAGTTGATAAAATCCTTTCAGACATCACATCAACTATAAATAAAAGCTAACATAAAAAATATATCTATATGTACATATGCATAACTTAAATAAAAGTAGCTGTATCAAGGTAACAAGATAAATGAATGAAAATTTATAATTAATATTTATTGAGGCAATTTCTTGCAAAGGGCTTTCATGTGATATGATGTCATCAGCCTGAATTTTTCCACAGAAGGGAGGACAAGAGATTCTATTGTCAATTTCTGCTTATGCTAGATCAAGTGTGGAGTGTAGAACTTGAAGTAAGCACTGCTGAGTTACTCCATAAGACACTGGGCTTTACTGGGCCCGTTGGACATGGTTGGACCTGGTTTTCGAAACATATATAATAAGATAATGAATGATAAGATAATGAATTGAAGACTTCATCGAAGACTACACTTTCATCCCAACAAGCCTGTTAGGTGATCTATCACTCTTCAGGGGGATTTTAAAGACAATAATATTCATAGCCATGCTTTGTACACTATACAATTGACATACCGGTAATTACTGCCGCAGAGAATTTGAAATGTCTAAATATTTAAATAAACAATAAACTCATTTGATTGTACCATTACTACTTGGATAACTTAGTAACTCTAGAGCTGATACATGCAAAAACTCCCGACTTGTGGAAGGGATACCGCTTTCCGGTGGATGTCACAAATGATTCCCTGACAACTCAAGAACAGGATCCATCCACGAAGACCAAGTTCCGGAATCAACTTCCCAACTCTTGGGTTAGATTTCCAGATCACCACTAGGAGGCCTTCTTTGTCAAGCTTCCTTGCCATACTCTGTCAAAACAAGACCTCAAAACCAGAGAGATAGCACAGTTGTCAGGATTTGACTATGATTAAGACAGTTTAGTGTGCTATTATTGTACAACTACATTTATTTAGTTGATAAAATCCTTTCAGACATCACATCAACAATAAATAAAAGCTAACATAAAAAATATATCTATACGTACATATGCATAACTTACATAAAAGTAAATATATCAAGGTAGCAAGATAAATGAATGAAAATTTATAATTAATATTATAATTATAATTATATTGAGGCAATTGATTGCAAAGGGCTTTCATGTGATATGATACCATGAGCCTGAATTTTTCCAAGACCAATAATTTCTATAAGACCAAGTGTCTTATAGAGTAACTTAAGCAGTGCTTACCTGAAGTTATACACTCCAAACTTTATATAGCATAACCAGGAAATGAAACTAGAATCTCTTGGCCACCTGTGGAAATATTTAGGCTCATGTCATCATATCACAGGAAAGCCCTTTGCAAGCAATTGCATCAATAATGGCACACTAGACAGCCTTTAAATCATAGTCAATGCCTGAAAACTGTGCTATCTCTACCTAGTATATAGCATGTTCTCCACTCAGCACAAGTCAAAGCCACTTGATACTAGGCATAAGAGTACAAAGAAACCACACCCAAACACCTTCACTTGGATTACGGGACAGGAACTCCAAATAGATATCCAAAATTAGGCACACTCCTGGAGATATTAGTACATAAAACCCTGTTGGGCTTAAAATTTTAATTTGGCTTCAACTTAATAACAAACTAGTTTGATTCTGACAGTTTTGCATATTTCTGATATACAACCCCAACCTCTGTCGAGAAAAGTCAAAGTCAAATTGAAATTGAAATCCAAAAAATCGAAATGGCTTAATCAAGTCAAGCTGGTTTGATAAAGTTTACAGACGAAAATAACTTAATAGCACCATATTAACAGACCCCATTTTCAAAACTCCAGGTAGATATAGATATATGTATTATAATAAGATAATGAATTGAAGACTTCATCAAAAACTACACTTTCATCCCAACAAGCCTGTTCCGTGATCTCTCACTCTTCAGGGGGATTTTAAAGACAATAATATTCATAGCCATGCTTTATACACTATAAAATTTACATACCACTAATTACTGTTGCAGAGAATTTGAAATGTCTAAATATTTAAATAAATGATAAACTAAGACATTTCTTAACTCTGGACTTAAAAATATTCTCATTTGTTCCATCAGGTGACATCTATAACAGCCTCAAGTGAGAAATCAGTCTTATAAAGTGTCATTTGGAGTGGCTCGACTAACAAAATGGCTATCAACTTGAAGTGCCAGCTTTCAAGCTGAAACGTTGCTTTCCAGTGGACGCCACAACTGATTCCCTGACCCGGATGCATCCACAAACAACCAAGTTCAGGCCAACTCTTAGATCAGATTTCCAGATCAACTAGGTGGCCTTGTCAAGTTTCCTCGCCTTGTTACCCTGCCAAAACAATTACCCCAGTTTGTCAACTCACCAAAATAAAATCATGTTTCACAATACAGTTTCCTCCTCTGACTTCCACCGCTGAACTATGAAAGGTTCATACCTGTAGAATGCAGAATCGGCTTAATTCAGCCTGTTTGGGCAGCCTTGAACTGAAAATGAAAAATGAAAGTCAAGGTAAATCCAGTCCAACAGACCCCAAAAGACGTTCCTGGATCAAATTTTGCAGGGTGATTGTATGGTGACTGTATGGTTTGCAAGAAAATTTTTTCACTAGGCGGGCTCGAGAACAAACGTATGTATGTTGGGCAGGTGTACGTGGCAGTAGTTCACCCCCCGTTGGGGGGAGAGGGGAGGGGCGTTTGACTCCAAAGTCAATTGCTTGGGGTGTGAATTTGGTGACTGTATGGTTTTGCAAGAAAATTGGCAGCAAGTCGAGAATAGTTGTGGAGAGGGTGTTTTTTCACTAGGCGGGCTCGAGAACAAACGTATGTATGTTGGGCAGGTGTACGTGGCAGTAGTTCACCCCCCGTTGGGGGGAGAGGGGAGGGGCGTTTGACTCCAAAGTCAATTGCTTGGGGTGTGAATTTGGTGACTGTATGGTTTTGCAAGAAAATTGGCAGCAAGTCGAGAATAGTTGTGGAGAGGGTGTTTTTTCACTAGGCGGGCTCGAGAACAAACGTATGTATGTTGGGCAGGTGTACGTGGCAGTAGTTCACCCCCCGTTGGGGGGAGAGGGGAGGGGCGTTTGACTCCAAAGTCAATTGCTTGGGGTGTGAATTTGGTGACTGTATGGTTTTGCAATAATAACGAATAATGTATGGTTTTTATATTGCTACTATTGTGCTTTACCTTCCATATTTTTCTATTGTGATGTATGTGTGTCCGTCCGACCTAAATTATCCTAAACAAATTGTAATGCTGCCTGCCTGCCCCTTTTAAGTTTTCAGTTATTTCAGGCAGCCAGACCCCGTTATATTATTTTATCTCTATCTATTTGAATAATTTATCTGCATGTATGTAAGTTTATGGGGTAAATAAATTGTTGTTTTTGTTGTTACGAACCCTCGACTGTATGTGCCTCGGGTTTGCATAACTGTCTCGAATTCTCCCAGCCCTCCTCGTGTTTACATGAGGCTATATAAAGACGGAAAAAGTGCTCTATTGCTTAAATCGAAAGCAAATTATTACAGGACTATTAAATCTACCTTCCGATTGTGCTATATCATGCGATCCTGCGATGCTGGCATCAGGCAGGTCGTCAAATGGCGGCCAGCTTATCCATCGACGGCCCTCACGAACTTCTCTGCGACTCAAGACATTTTCCTCGGACAGCAAAAAGGGACATTTAGCGCTTTCAGGCGACTGAAATACTAACTAGCCAGCTTCCGTGATCTACAAGAAACACGTCCGCCATTTTGCTTATCAACCTCGTTCCCAGGCAGCGCTCGGAAATATTTGCCTGGAAATTTTTCCGGCCTGGAAAAATGAAATTACCAACTTCCTGATTTTTTATCACAAACTTAAATTGTGGCTTGCTACTGAAATCGATTGGCACAGATCTCAGTTTTTCAAGATTCTCTGACAAAATGATAGAATGCAAGACAGATCTCATCAAGTCACTAAACTGTTTATTGTGTCAATAAATTCTAAGAATGAAATAATACAATGCAATTACAATGCAACACACATCTTATGAGAATTGCCGACTTAATCGGACTTGAGAACCTGCATAACGAAGGCTTATCCCCGACTACCAGTAACGAGTATTATTCTCACGATATCATTCCTACGACTGATTAAACTATTCTGGGAGTACATGTAGTGACTTTCACCACTCAAAACATAAATTGTCGACGTTGGGAGAACATCGGCGTTGATCAAATTCCTTTTCACCTCTTCACACGTTGTTCCTCAGTTCCCACCATGCAATCCGAACGCTCCCTACCGGCTGACTTCGTCCGACGAGTCAAGCTCAGATGAATGAAAAATATTAGCTCGCAATAAAATTCCCTCAATAATATTGTTGCTACAACTGATCAGACTATTCTGGGAATAAAGATAAATTTACACCATAACATTACTGCCATTTTTCCTGCCGTGTATTTCGACCTTCAAATACGACGGGAATTTGCCAGTTAACCAAACTTGATTTGCACAGGTAATCACGCGGTTTCGAGTTCAATTTGGAATCAATTTCAGAAAAGCTGAAAGTGCAAATTAATTCCAAATTGAACGAGAAAAAACCCGTGAAAACACTTGCGCGAAGGATGTTTTGAACTCTCTTCTCAGTGTTTTCATGCGGAATGAGCTGAATTTCCGATGAATTCGAAAGATATATTTAATGCCAAAATTGTCAGAGAATTTTAGTCCTGATCGACAGAAAAAAGCAGTTTGACATCATTCATGATCAAGAAATCACAGCTAAAAACAGACTGGCTTCTCAGACAAAAAGCCAGTTCATAGCACATGTGAGTGACAATTATTCTAATACGTCAATGCAATTCTTCCCACCAGCTGACTTCACCAGAGCAATGCAGATCCGATGAATTCGAAAAGGTAATTTG
>CAXHUQ010001230.1:0-56333 GCA_964020085.1 Micromussa lordhowensis
ATTTCAGTTGAAAAACATTGCTAGTTGTATTTTTTTTTCGCTGCGTTTCTCTTCGTTTTCGAGAAATAACCTTTGCAAATAACAAAAATAATAATAATAGCAAACAAGGCACGCAGGTTGCCTTTAGGAGTTTATTTGTTGAACAGGAAACAGGCAGACTGTTTATAGTGTATGAAGTCAAAATCAAATCCTACAGCATTTAGAGCGAAAGTCTGGGAACAGGTCGTTTACATGGGTTATTGTGACGTGAAATAACACGTGAATCGATCGAGCATCAAACGAAATACCATCGAAGAAAAAAGAGATGTGATGCATTAGAGCTCTGTCAACTGATATCTTTAGCATTGTTTTAAAGTACCTTGTATAGCTGCTGCCTGGTGGTTGAGAGGCATCATAAAGCCTTGATAAACCCGTAAGTCATCAACACGTTTTAAAGAAGCAAAATGTGTTCTGTAACTTCGAACGCAACTGCCGATTAAAATCGAGTTGTCGGCGTTTGAAGTCAGGTCGATCCAGGCAGCGAAGTCCAAAAGCAGTTCTTGCCCAAGAAAAAAAGCCCTCTCGTGAGTTGAGGCCCATTTGCCAAGCGTTGCTAGCGTCCAAGTTTGGAAAGCGAGGACTGGTTTTAGACTTATAAAATTTGTCTTGTATCCGAGCGCCATGTTTCCCGCGCACGAGGTGTAAATAAAGAGCCTTCCCGGCAATGCATTGTGATCGCGTTGACCGGACGTTTCTCGGACTGGGAACTAGTGTGATGAATCATCTGAGGAGGCTAGTGGAAAAGGGGGATAAGTGACGATTTTGGCTTTTTTTTAATTTTTTGCTCCAAATAAGCTGAATTTTTGCATGTGACATTTATTTCAGTTGAAAAACATTGCTAGTTGTATTTTTTTTTCGCTGCGTTTCTCTTCGTTTTCGAGAAATAACCTTTGCAAATAACAAAAATAATAATAATAGCAAACAAGGCACGCAGGTTGCCTTTAGGAGTTTATTTGTTGAACAGGAAACAGGCAGACTGTTTATAGTGTATGAAGTCAAAATCAAATCCTACAGCATTTAGAGCGAAAGTCTGGGAACAGGTCGTTTACATGGGTTATTGTGACGTGAAACAACACGTGAATCGATCGAGCGTCAAACGAAATACCATCGAAGAAAAAAGAGATGTGATGCATTAGAGCTCTGTCAACTGATATCTTTAGCATTGTTTTAAAGTACCTTGTATAGCTGCTGCCTGGTGGTTGAGAGGCATCATAAAGCCTTGATAAACCCGTAAGTCATCAACACGTTTTAAAGAAGCAAAATGTGTTCTGTAACTTCGAACGCAACTGCCGATTAAAATCGAGTTGTCGGCGTTTGAAGTCAGGTCGATCCAGGCAGCGAAGTCCAAAAGCAGTTCTTGCCCAAGAAAAAAAGCCCTCTCGTGAGTTGAGGCCCATTTGCCAAGCGTTGCTAGCGTCCAAGTTTGGAAAGCGAGGACTGGTTTTAGACTTATAAAATTTGTCTTGTATCCGAGCGCCATGTTTCCCGCGCACGAGGTGTAAATAAAGAGCCTTCCCGGCAATGCATTGTGATCGCGTTGACCGGACGTTTCTCGGACTGGGAACTAGTGTGATGAATCATCTGAGGAGGCTAGTGGAAAAGGGGGATAAGTGACGATTTTGGCTTTTTTTTAATTTTTTGCTCCAAATAAGCTGAATTTTTGCATGTGACATTTATTTCAGTTGAAAAACATTGCTAGTTGTATTTTTTTTTCGCTGCGTTTCTCTTCGTTTTCGAGAAATAACCTTTGCAAATAACGAAAATAATAATAGCAAACAAGGCACGCAGGTTGCCTTTAGGAGTTTATTTGTTGAACAGGAAACAGGCAGACTGTTTATAGTGTATGAAGTCAAAATCAAATCCTACAGCATTTAGAGCGAAAGTCTGGGAACAGGTCGTTTACATGGGTTATTGTGACGTGAAACAACACGTGAATCGATCGAGCGTCAAACGAAATACCATCGAAGAAAAAAGAGATGTGATGCATTAGAGCTCTGTCAACTGATATCTTTAGCATTGTTTTAAAGTACCTTGTATAGCTGCTGCCTGGTGGTTGAGAGGCATCATAAAGCCTTGATAAACCCGTAAGTCATCAACACGTTTTAAAGAAGCAAAATGTGTTCTGTAACTTCGAACGCAACTGCCGATTAAAATCGAGTTGTCGGCGTTTGAAGTCAGGTCGATCCAGGCAGCGAAGTCCAAAAGCAGTTCTTGCCCAAGAAAAAAAGCCCTCTCGTGAGTTGAGGCCCATTTGCCAAGCGTTGCTAGCGTCCAAGTTTGGAAAGCGAGGACTGGTTTTAGACTTATAAAATTTGTCTTGTATCCGAGCGCCATGTTTCCCGCGCACGAGGTGTAAATAAAGAGCCTTCCCGGCAATGCATTGTGATCGCGTTGACCGGACGTTTCTCGGACTGGGAACTAGTGTGATGAATCATCTGAGGAGGCTAGTGGAAAAGGGGGATAAGTGACGATTTTGGCTTTTTTTAATTTTTTGCTCCAAATAAGCTGAATTTTTGCATATGACATTTATTTCAGTTGAAAAACATTGCTAGTTGTATTTTTTTTTCGCTGCGTTTCTCTTCGTTTTCGAGAAATAACCTTTGCAAATAACAAAAATAATAATAATAGCAAACAAGGCACGCAGGTTGCCTTTAGGAGTTTATTTGTTGAACAGGAAACAGGCAGACTGTTTATAGTGTATGAAGTCAAAATCAAATCCTACAGCATTTAGAGCGAAAGTCTGGGAACAGGTCGTTTACATGGGTTATTGTGACGTGAAACAACACGTGAATCGATCGAGCGTCAAACGAAATACCATCGAAGAAAAAAGAGATGTGATGCATTAGAGCTCTGTCAACTGATATCTTTAGCATTGTTTTAAAGTACCTTGTATAGCTGCTGCCTGGTGGTTGAGAGGCATCATAAAGCCTTGATAAACCCGTAAGTCATCAACACGTTTTAAAGAAGCAAAATGTGTTCTGTAACTTCGAACGCAACTGCCGATTAAAATCGAGTTGTCGGCGTTTGAAGTCAGGTCGATCCAGGCAGCGAAGTCCAAAAGCAGTTCTTGCCCAAGAAAAAAAGCCCTCTCGTGAGTTGAGGCCCATTTGCCAAGCGTTGCTAGCGTCCAAGTTTGGAAAGCGAGGACTGGTTTTAGACTTATAAAATTTGTCTTGTATCCGAGCGCCATGTTTCCCGCGCACGAGGTGTAAATAAAGAGCCTTCCCGGCAATGCATTGTGATCGCGTTGACCGGACGTTTCTCGGACTGGGAACTAGTGTGATGAATCATCTGAGGAGGCTAGTGGAAAAGGGGGATAAGTGACGATTTTGGCTTTTTTTTAATTTTTTGCTCCAAATAAGCTGAATTTTTGCATGTGACATTTATTTCAGTTGAAAAACATTGCTAGTTGTATTTTTTTTTTCGCTGCGTTTCTCTTCGTTTTCGAGAAATAACCTTTGCAAATAACAAAAATAATAATAATAGCAAACAAGGCACGCAGGTTGCCTTTAGGAGTTTATTTGTTGAACAGGAAACAGGCAGACTGTTTATAGTGTATGAAGTCAAAATCAAATCCTACAGCATTTAGAGCGAAAGTCTGGGAACAGGTCGTTTACATGGGTTATTGTGACGTGAAACAACACGTGAATCGATCGAGCGTCAAACGAAATACCATCGAAGAAAAAAGAGATGTGATGCATTAGAGCTCTGTCAACTGATATCTTTAGCATTGTTTTAAAGTACCTTGTATAGCTGCTGCCTGGTGGTTGAGAGGCATCATAAAGCCTTGATAAACCCGTAAGTCATCAACACGTTTTAAAGAAGCAAAATGTGTTCTGTAACTTCGAACGCAACTGCCGATTAAAATCGAGTTGTCGGCGTTTGAAGTCAGGTCGATCCAGGCAGCGAAGTCCAAAAGCAGTTCTTGCCCAAGAAAAAAAGCCCTCTCGTGAGTTGAGGCCCATTTGCCAAGCGTTGCTAGCGTCCAAGTTTGGAAAGCGAGGACTGGTTTTAGACTTATAAAATTTGTCTTGTATCCGAGCGCCATGTTTCCCGCGCACGAGGTGTAAATAAAGAGCCTTCCCGGCAATGCATTGTGATCGCGTTGACCGGACGTTTCTCGGACTGGGAACTAGTGTGATGAATCATCTGAGGAGGCTAGTGGAAAAGGGGGATAAGTGACGATTTTGGCTTTTTTTTAATTTTTTGCTCCAAATAAGCTGAATTTTTGCATGTGACATTTATTTCAGTTGAAAAACATTGCTAGTTGTATTTTTTTTTCGCTGCGTTTCTCTTCGTTTTCGAGAAATAACCTTTGCAAATAACAAAAATAATAATAATAGCAAACAAGGCACGCAGGTTGCCTTTAGGAGTTTATTTGTTGAACAGGAAACAGGCAGACTGTTTATAGTGTATGAAGTCAAAATCAAATCCTACAGCATTTAGAGCGAAAGTCTGGGAACAGGTCGTTTACATGGGTTATTGTGACGTGAAACAACACGTGAATCGATCGAGCGTCAAACGAAATACCATCGAAGAAAAAAGAGATGTGATGCATTAGAGCTCTGTCAACTGATATCTTTAGCATTGTTTTAAAGTACCTTGTATAGCTGCTGCCTGGTGGTTGAGAGGCATCATAAAGCCTTGATAAACCCGTAAGTCATCAACACGTTTTAAAGAAGCAAAATGTGTTCTGTAACTTCGAACGCAACTGCCGATTAAAATCGAGTTGTCGGCGTTTGAAGTCAGGTCGATCCAGGCAGCGAAGTCCAAAAGCAGTTCTTGCCCAAGAAAAAAAGCCCTCTCGTGAGTTGAGGCCCATTTGCCAAGCGTTGCTAGCGTCCAAGTTTGGAAAGCGAGGACTGGTTTTAGACTTATAAAATTTGTCTTGTATCCGAGCGCCATGTTTCCCGCGCACGAGGTGTAAATAAAGAGCCTTCCCGGCAATGCATTGTGATCGCGTTGACCGGACGTTTCTCGGACTGGGAACTAGTGTGATGAATCATCTGAGGAGGCTAGTGGAAAAGGGGGATAAGTGACGATTTTGGCTTTTTTTTAATTTTTTGCTCCAAATAAGCTGAATTTTTGCATGTGACATTTATTTCAGTTGAAAAACATTGCTAGTTGTATTTTTTTTTTCGCTGCGTTTCTCTTCGTTTTCGAGAAATAACCTTTGCAAATAACAAAAATAATAATAATAGCAAACAAGGCACGCAGGTTGCCTTTAGGAGTTTATTTGTTGAACAGGAAACAGGCAGACTGTTTATAGTGTATGAAGTCAAAATCAAATCCTACAGCATTTAGAGCGAAAGTCTGGGAACAGGTCGTTTACATGGGTTATTGTGACGTGAAACAACACGTGAATCGATCGAGCGTCAAACGAAATACCATCGAAGAAAAAAGAGATGTGATGCATTAGAGCTCTGTCAACTGATATCTTTAGCATTGTTTTAAAGTACCTTGTATAGCTGCTGCCTGGTGGTTGAGAGGCATCATAAAGCCTTGATAAACCCGTAAGTCATCAACACGTTTTAAAGAAGCAAAATGTGTTCTGTAACTTCGAACGCAACTGCCGATTAAAATCGAGTTGTCGGCGTTTGAAGTCAGGTCGATCCAGGCAGCGAAGTCCAAAAGCAGTTCTTGCCCAAGAAAAAAAGCCCTCTCGTGAGTTGAGGCCCATTTGCCAAGCGTTGCTAGCGTCCAAGTTTGGAAAGCGAGGACTGGTTTTAGACTTATAAAATTTGTCTTGTATCCGAGCGCCATGTTTCCCGCGCACGAGGTGTAAATAAAGAGCCTTCCCGGCAATGCATTGTGATCGCGTTGACCGGACGTTTCTCGGACTGGGAACTAGTGTGATGAATCATCTGAGGAGGCTAGTGGAAAAGGGGGATAAGTGACGATTTTGGCTTTTTTTTAATTTTTTGCTCCAAATAAGCTGAATTTTTGCATGTGACATTTATTTCAGTTGAAAAACATTGCTAGTTGTATTTTTTTTTCGCTGCGTTTCTCTTCGTTTTCGAGAAATAACCTTTGCAAATAACAAAAATAATAATAATAGCAAACAAGGCACGCAGGTTGCCTTTAGGAGTTTATTTGTTGAACAGGAAACAGGCAGACTGTTTATAGTGTATGAAGTCAAAATCAAATCCTACAGCATTTAGAGCGAAAGTCTGGGAACAGGTCGTTTACATGGGTTATTGTGACGTGAAACAACACGTGAATCGATCGAGCGTCAAACGAAATACCATCGAAGAAAAAAGAGATGTGATGCATTAGAGCTCTGTCAACTGATATCTTTAGCATTGTTTTAAAGTACCTTGTATAGCTGCTGCCTGGTGGTTGAGAGGCATCATAAAGCCTTGATAAACCCGTAAGTCATCAACACGTTTTAAAGAAGCAAAATGTGTTCTGTAACTTCGAACGCAACTGCCGATTAAAATCGAGTTGTCGGCGTTTGAAGTCAGGTCGATCCAGGCAGCGAAGTCCAAAAGCAGTTCTTGCCCAAGAAAAAAAGCCCTCTCGTGAGTTGAGGCCCATTTGCCAAGCGTTGCTAGCGTCCAAGTTTGGAAAGCGAGGACTGGTTTTAGACTTATAAAATTTGTCTTGTATCCGAGCGCCATGTTTCCCGCGCACGAGGTGTAAATAAAGAGCCTTCCCGGCAATGCATTGTGATCGCGTTGACCGGACGTTTCTCGGACTGGGAACTAGTGTGATGAATCATCTGAGGAGGCTAGTGGAAAAGGGGGATAAGTGACGATTTTGGCTTTTTTTTAATTTTTTGCTCCAAATAAGCTGAATTTTTGCATGTGACATTTATTTCAGTTGAAAAACATTGCTAGTTGTATTTTTTTTTCGCTGCGTTTCTCTTCGTTTTCGAGAAATAACCTTTGCAAATAACAAAAATAATAATAATAGCAAACAAGGCACGCAGGTTGCCTTTAGGAGTTTATTTGTTGAACAGGAAACAGGCAGACTGTTTATAGTGTATGAAGTCAAAATCAAATCCTACAGCATTTAGAGCGAAAGTCTGGGAACAGGTCGTTTACATGGGTTATTGTGACGTGAAACAACACGTGAATCGATCGAGCGTCAAACGAAATACCATCGAAGAAAAAAGAGATGTGATGCATTAGAGCTCTGTCAACTGATATCTTTAGCATTGTTTTAAAGTACCTTGTATAGCTGCTGCCTGGTGGTTGAGAGGCATCATAAAGCCTTGATAAACCCGTAAGTCATCAACACGTTTTAAAGAAGCAAAATGTGTTCTGTAACTTCGAACGCAACTGCCGATTAAAATCGAGTTGTCGGCGTTTGAAGTCAGGTCGATCCAGGCAGCGAAGTCCAAAAGCAGTTCTTGCCCAAGAAAAAAAGCCCTCTCGTGAGTTGAGGCCCATTTGCCAAGCGTTGCTAGCGTCCAAGTTTGGAAAGCGAGGACTGGTTTTAGACTTATAAAATTTGTCTTGTATCCGAGCGCCATGTTTCCCGCGCACGAGGTGTAAATAAAGAGCCTTCCCGGCAATGCATTGTGATCGCGTTGACCGGACGTTTCTCGGACTGGGAACTAGTGTGATGAATCATCTGAGGAGGCTAGTGGAAAAGGGGGATAAGTGACGATTTTGGCTTTTTTTTAATTTTTTGCTCCAAATAAGCTGAATTTTTGCATGTGACATTTATTTCAGTTGAAAAACATTGCTAGTTGTATTTTTTTTTCGCTGCGTTTCTCTTCGTTTTCGAGAAATAACCTTTGCAAATAACAAAAATAATAATAATAGCAAACAAGGCACGCAGGTTGCCTTTAGGAGTTTATTTGTTGAACAGGAAACAGGCAGACTGTTTATAGTGTATGAAGTCAAAATCAAATCCTACAGCATTTAGAGCGAAAGTCTGGGAACAGATCGTTTACATGGGTTATTGTGACGTGAAACAACACGTGAATCGATCGAGCGTCAAACGAAATACCATCGAAGAAAAAAGAGATGTGATGCATTAGAGCTCTGTCAACTGATATCTTTAGCATTGTTTTAAAGTACCTTGTATAGCTGCTGCCTGGTGGTTGAGAGGCATCATAAAGCCTTGATAAACCCGTAAGTCATCAACACGTTTTAAAGAAGCAAAATGTGTTCTGTAACTTCGAACGCAACTGCCGATTAAAATCGAGTTGTCGGCGTTTGAAGTCAGGTCGATCCAGGCAGCGAAGTCCAAAAGCAGTTCTTGCCCAAGAAAAAAAGCCCTCTCGTGAGTTGAGGCCCATTTGCCAAGCGTTGCTAGCGTCCAAGTTTGGAAAGCGAGGACTGGTTTTAGACTTATAAAATTTGTCTTGTATCCGAGCGCCATGTTTCCCGCGCACGAGGTGTAAATAAAGAGCCTTCCCGGCAATGCATTGTGATCGCGTTGACCGGACGTTTCTCGGACTGGGAACTAGTGTGATGAATCATCTGAGGAGGCTAGTGGAAAAGGGGGATAAGTGACGATTTTGGCTTTTTTTTAATTTTTTGCTCCAAATAAGCTGAATTTTTGCATGTGACATTTATTTCAGTTGAAAAACATTGCTAGTTGTATTTTTTTTTCGCTGCGTTTCTCTTCGTTTTCGAGAAATAACCTTTGCAAATAACAAAAATAATAATAATAGCAAACAAGGCACGCAGGTTGCCTTTAGGAGTTTATTTGTTGAACAGGAAACAGGCAGACTGTTTATAGTGTATGAAGTCAAAATCAAATCCTACAGCATTTAGAGCGAAAGTCTGGGAACAGGTCGTTTACATGGGTTATTGTGACGTGAAACAACACGTGAATCGATCGAGCGTCAAACGAAATACCATCGAAGAAAAAAGAGATGTGATGCATTAGAGCTCTGTCAACTGATATCTTTAGCATTGTTTTAAAGTACCTTGTATAGCTGCTGCCTGGTGGTTGAGAGGCATCATAAAGCCTTGATAAACCCGTAAGTCATCAACACGTTTTAAAGAAGCAAAATGTGTTCTGTAACTTCGAACGCAACTGCCGATTAAAATCGAGTTGTCGGCGTTTGAAGTCAGGTCGATCCAGGCAGCGAAGTCCAAAAGCAGTTCTTGCCCAAGAAAAAAAGCCCTCTCGTGAGTTGAGGCCCATTTGCCAAGCGTTGCTAGCGTCCAAGTTTGGAAAGCGAGGACTGGTTTTAGACTTATAAAATTTGTCTTGTATCCGAGCGCCATGTTTCCCGCGCACGAGGTGTAAATAAAGAGCCTTCCCGGCAATGCATTGTGATCGCGTTGACCGGACGTTTCTCGGACTGGGAACTAGTGTGATGAATCATCTGAGGAGGCTAGTGGAAAAGGGGGATAAGTGACGATTTTGGCTTTTTTTTAATTTTTTGCTCCAAATAAGCTGAATTTTTGCATGTGACATTTATTTCAGTTGAAAAACATTGCTAGTTGTATTTTTTTTTCGCTGCGTTTCTCTTCGTTTTCGAGAAATAACCTTTGCAAATAACAAAAATAATAATAATAGCAAACAAGGCACGCAGGTTGCCTTTAGGAGTTTATTTGTTGAACAGGAAACAGGCAGACTGTTTATAGTGTATGAAGTCAAAATCAAATCCTACAGCATTTAGAGCGAAAGTCTGGGAACAGGTCGTTTACATGGGTTATTGTGACGTGAAACAACACGTGAATCGATCGAGCGTCAAACGAAATACCATCGAAGAAAAAAGAGATGTGATGCATTAGAGCTCTGTCAACTGATATCTTTAGCATTGTTTTAAAGTACCTTGTATAGCTGCTGCCTGGTGGTTGAGAGGCATCATAAAGCCTTGATAAACCCGTAAGTCATCAACACGTTTTAAAGAAGCAAAATGTGTTCTGTAACTTCGAACGCAACTGCCGATTAAAATCGAGTTGTCGGCGTTTGAAGTCAGGTCGATCCAGGCAGCGAAGTCCAAAAGCAGTTCTTGCCCAAGAAAAAAAGCCCTCTCGTGAGTTGAGGCCCATTTGCCAAGCGTTGCTAGCGTCCAAGTTTGGAAAGCGAGGACTGGTTTTAGACTTATAAAATTTGTCTTGTATCCGAGCGCCATGTTTCCCGCGCACGAGGTGTAAATAAAGAGCCTTCCCGGCAATGCATTGTGATCGCGTTGACCGGACGTTTCTCGGACTGGGAACTAGTGTGATGAATCATCTGAGGAGGCTAGTGGAAAAGGGGGATAAGTGACGATTTTGGCTTTTTTTAATTTTTTGCTCCAAATAAGCTGAATTTTTGCATGTGACATTTATTTCAGTTGAAAAACATTGCTAGTTGTATTTTTTTTTCGCTGCGTTTCTCTTCGTTTTCGAGAAATAACCTTTGCAAATAACAAAAATAATAATAATAGCAAACAAGGCACGCAGGTTGCCTTTAGGAGTTTATTTGTTGAACAGGAAACAGGCAGACTGTTTATAGTGTATGAAGTCAAAATCAAATCCTACAGCATTTAGAGCGAAAGTCTGGGAACAGGTCGTTTACATGGGTTATTGTGACGTGAAACAACACGTGAATCGATCGAGCGTCAAACGAAATACCATCGAAGAAAAAAGAGATGTGATGCATTAGAGCTCTGTCAACTGATATCTTTAGCATTGTTTTAAAGTACCTTGTATAGCTGCTGCCTGGTGGTTGAGAGGCATCATAAAGCCTTGATAAACCCGTAAGTCATCAACACGTTTTAAAGAAGCAAAATGTGTTCTGTAACTTCGAACGCAACTGCCGATTAAAATCGAGTTGTCGGCGTTTGAAGTCAGGTCGATCCAGGCAGCGAAGTCCAAAAGCAGTTCTTGCCCAAGAAAAAAAGCCCTCTCGTGAGTTGAGGCCCATTTGCCAAGCGTTGCTAGCGTCCAAGTTTGGAAAGCGAGGACTGGTTTTAGACTTATAAAATTTGTCTTGTATCCGAGCGCCATGTTTCCCGCGCACGAGGTGTAAATAAAGAGCCTTCCCGGCAATGCATTGTGATCGCGTTGACCGGACGTTTCTCGGACTGGGAACTAGTGTGATGAATCATCTGAGGAGGCTAGTGGAAAAGGGGGATAAGTGACGATTTTGGCTTTTTTTTAATTTTTTGCTCCAAATAAGCTGAATTTTTGCATGTGACATTTATTTCAGTTGAAAAACATTGCTAGTTGTATTTTTTTTTCGCTGCGTTTCTCTTCGTTTTCGAGAAATAACCTTTGCAAATAACAAAAATAATAATAATAGCAAACAAGGCACGCAGGTTGCCTTTAGGAGTTTATTTGTTGAACAGGAAACAGGCAGACTGTTTATAGTGTATGAAGTCAAAATCAAATCCTACAGCATTTAGAGCGAAAGTCTGGGAACAGGTCGTTTACATGGGTTATTGTGACGTGAAACAACACGTGAATCGATCGAGCGTCAAACGAAATACCATCGAAGAAAAAAGAGATGTGATGCATTAGAGCTCTGTCAACTGATATCTTTAGCATTGTTTTAAAGTACCTTGTATAGCTGCTGCCTGGTGGTTGAGAGGCATCATAAAGCCTTGATAAACCCGTAAGTCATCAACACGTTTTAAAGAAGCAAAATGTGTTCTGTAACTTCGAACGCAACTGCCGATTAAAATCGAGTTGTCGGCGTTTGAAGTCAGGTCGATCCAGGCAGCGAAGTCCAAAAGCAGTTCTTGCCCAAGAAAAAAAGCCCTCTCGTGAGTTGAGGCCCATTTGCCAAGCGTTGCTAGCGTCCAAGTTTGGAAAGCGAGGACTGGTTTTAGACTTATAAAATTTGTCTTGTATCCGAGCGCCATGTTTCCCGCGCACGAGGTGTAAATAAAGAGCCTTCCCGGCAATGCATTGTGATCGCGTTGACCGGACGTTTCTCGGACTGGGAACTAGTGTGATGAATCATCTGAGGAGGCTAGTGGAAAAGGGGGATAAGTGACGATTTTGGCTTTTTTTTAATTTTTTGCTCCAAATAAGCTGAATTTTTGCATGTGACATTTATTTCAGTTGAAAAACATTGCTAGTTGTATTTTTTTTTCGCTGCGTTTCTCTTCGTTTTCGAGAAATAACCTTTGCAAATAACAAAAATAATAATAATAGCAAACAAGGCACGCAGGTTGCCTTTAGGAGTTTATTTGTTGAACAGGAAACAGGCAGACTGTTTATAGTGTATGAAGTCAAAATCAAATCCTACAGCATTTAGAGCGAAAGTCTGGGAACAGGTCGTTTACATGGGTTATTGTGACGTGAAACAACACGTGAATCGATCGAGCGTCAAACGAAATACCATCGAAGAAAAAAGAGATGTGATGCATTAGAGCTCTGTCAACTGATATCTTTAGCATTGTTTTAAAGTACCTTGTATAGCTGCTGCCTGGTGGTTGAGAGGCATCATAAAGCCTTGATAAACCCGTAAGTCATCAACACGTTTTAAAGAAGCAAAATGTGTTCTGTAACTTCGAACGCAACTGCCGATTAAAATCGAGTTGTCGGCGTTTGAAGTCAGGTCGATCCAGGCAGCGAAGTCCAAAAGCAGTTCTTGCCCAAGAAAAAAAGCCCTCTCGTGAGTTGAGGCCCATTTGCCAAGCGTTGCTAGCGTCCAAGTTTGGAAAGCGAGGACTGGTTTTAGACTTATAAAATTTGTCTTGTATCCGAGCGCCATGTTTCCCGCGCACGAGGTGTAAATAAAGAGCCTTCCCGGCAATGCATTGTGATCGCGTTGACCGGACGTTTCTCGGACTGGGAACTAGTGTGATGAATCATCTGAGGAGGCTAGTGGAAAAGGGGGATAAGTGACGATTTTGGCTTTTTTTTAATTTTTTGCTCCAAATAAGCTGAATTTTTGCATGTGACATTTATTTCAGTTGAAAAACATTGCTAGTTGTATTTTTTTTTCGCTGCGTTTCTCTTCGTTTTCGAGAAATAACCTTTGCAAATAACAAAAATAATAATAATAGCAAACAAGGCACGCAGGTTGCCTTTAGGAGTTTATTTGTTGAACAGGAAACAGGCAGACTGTTTATAGTGTATGAAGTCAAAATCAAATCCTACAGCATTTAGAGCGAAAGTCTGGGAACAGGTCGTTTACATGGGTTATTGTGACGTGAAACAACACGTGAATCGATCGAGCGTCAAACGAAATACCATCGAAGAAAAAAGAGATGTGATGCATTAGAGCTCTGTCAACTGATATCTTTAGCATTGTTTTAAAGTACCTTGTATAGCTGCTGCCTGGTGGTTGAGAGGCATCATAAAGCCTTGATAAACCCGTAAGTCATCAACACGTTTTAAAGAAGCAAAATGTGTTCTGTAACTTCGAACGCAACTGCCGATTAAAATCGAGTTGTCGGCGTTTGAAGTCAGGTCGATCCAGGCAGCGAAGTCCAAAAGCAGTTCTTGCCCAAGAAAAAAAGCCCTCTCGTGAGTTGAGGCCCATTTGCCAAGCGTTGCTAGCGTCCAAGTTTGGAAAGCGAGGACTGGTTTTAGACTTATAAAATTTGTCTTGTATCCGAGCGCCATGTTTCCCGCGCACGAGGTGTAAATAAAGAGCCTTCCCGGCAATGCATTGTGATCGCGTTGACCGGACGTTTCTCGGACTGGGAACTAGTGTGATGAATCATCTGAGGAGGCTAGTGGAAAAGGGGGATAAGTGACGATTTTGGCTTTTTTTTAATTTTTTGCTCCAAATAAGCTGAATTTTTGCATGTGACATTTATTTCAGTTGAAAAACATTGCTAGTTGTATTTTTTTTTCGCTGCGTTTCTCTTCGTTTTCGAGAAATAACCTTTGCAAATAACAAAAATAATAATAATAGCAAACAAGGCACGCAGGTTGCCTTTAGGAGTTTATTTGTTGAACAGGAAACAGGCAGACTGTTTATAGTGTATGAAGTCAAAATCAAATCCTACAGCATTTAGAGCGAAAGTCTGGGAACAGGTCGTTTACATGGGTTATTGTGACGTGAAACAACACGTGAATCGATCGAGCGTCAAACGAAATACCATCGAAGAAAAAAGAGATGTGATGCATTAGAGCTCTGTCAACTGATATCTTTAGCATTGTTTTAAAGTACCTTGTATAGCTGCTGCCTGGTGGTTGAGAGGCATCATAAAGCCTTGATAAACCCGTAAGTCATCAACACGTTTTAAAGAAGCAAAATGTGTTCTGTAACTTCGAACGCAACTGCCGATTAAAATCGAGTTGTCGGCGTTTGAAGTCAGGTCGATCCAGGCAGCGAAGTCCAAAAGCAGTTCTTGCCCAAGAAAAAAAGCCCTCTCGTGAGTTGAGGCCCATTTGCCAAGCGTTGCTAGCGTCCAAGTTTGGAAAGCGAGGACTGGTTTTAGACTTATAAAATTTGTCTTGTATCCGAGCGCCATGTTTCCCGCGCACGAGGTGTAAATAAAGAGCCTTCCCGGCAATGCATTGTGATCGCGTTGACCGGACGTTTCTCGGACTGGGAACTAGTGTGATGAATCATCTGAGGAGGCTAGTGGAAAAGGGGGATAAGTGACGATTTTGGCTTTTTTTTAATTTTTTGCTCCAAATAAGCTGAATTTTTGCATGTGACATTTATTTCAGTTGAAAAACATTGCTAGTTGTATTTTTTTTTCGCTGCGTTTCTCTTCGTTTTCGAGAAATAACCTTTGCAAATAACAAAAATAATAATAATAGCAAACAAGGCACGCAGGTTGCCTTTAGGAGTTTATTTGTTGAACAGGAAACAGGCAGACTGTTTATAGTGTATGAAGTCAAAATCAAATCCTACAGCATTTAGAGCGAAAGTCTGGGAACAGGTCGTTTACATGGGTTATTGTGACGTGAAACAACACGTGAATCGATCGAGCGTCAAACGAAATACCATCGAAGAAAAAAGAGATGTGATGCATTAGAGCTCTGTCAACTGATATCTTTAGCATTGTTTTAAAGTACCTTGTATAGCTGCTGCCTGGTGGTTGAGAGGCATCATAAAGCCTTGATAAACCCGTAAGTCATCAACACGTTTTAAAGAAGCAAAATGTGTTCTGTAACTTCGAACGCAACTGCCGATTAAAATCGAGTTGTCGGCGTTTGAAGTCAGGTCGATCCAGGCAGCGAAGTCCAAAAGCAGTTCTTGCCCAAGAAAAAAAGCCCTCTCGTGAGTTGAGGCCCATTTGCCAAGCGTTGCTAGCGTCCAAGTTTGGAAAGCGAGGACTGGTTTTAGACTTATAAAATTTGTCTTGTATCCGAGCGCCATGTTTCCCGCGCACGAGGTGTAAATAAAGAGCCTTCCCGGCAATGCATTGTGATCGCGTTGACCGGACGTTTCTCGGACTGGGAACTAGTGTGATGAATCATCTGAGGAGGCTAGTGGAAAAGGGGGATAAGTGACGATTTTGGCTTTTTTTTAATTTTTTGCTCCAAATAAGCTGAATTTTTGCATGTGACATTTATTTCAGTTGAAAAACATTGCTAGTTGTATTTTTTTTTCGCTGCGTTTCTCTTCGTTTTCGAGAAATAACCTTTGCAAATAACAAAAATAATAATAATAGCAAACAAGGCACGCAGGTTGCCTTTAGGAGTTTATTTGTTGAACAGGAAACAGGCAGACTGTTTATAGTGTATGAAGTCAAAATCAAATCCTACAGCATTTAGAGCGAAAGTCTGGGAACAGGTCGTTTACATGGG
Source organism: Micromussa lordhowensis (assembly GCA_964020085.1). NCBI lineage: Eukaryota > Metazoa > Cnidaria > Anthozoa > Scleractinia > Lobophylliidae > Micromussa > Micromussa lordhowensis. The sequence goes on from CAXHUQ010001230.1 coordinate 15,660, forward strand.
TTATTGTGACGTGAAACAACACGTGAATCGATCGAGCGTCAAACGAAATACCATCGAAGAAAAAAGAGATGTGATGCATTAGAGCTCTGTCAACTGATATCTTTAGCATTGTTTTAAAGTACCTTGTATAGCTGCTGCCTGGTGGTTGAGAGGCATCATAAAGCCTTGATAAACCCGTAAGTCATCAACACGTTTTAAAGAAGCAAAATGTGTTCTGTAACTTCGAACGCAACTGCCGATTAAAATCGAGTTGTCGGCGTTTGAAGTCAGGTCGATCCAGGCAGCGAAGTCCAAAAGCAGTTCTTGCCCAAGAAAAAAAGCCCTCTCGTGAGTTGAGGCCCATTTGCCAAGCGTTGCTAGCGTCCAAGTTTGGAAAGCGAGGACTGGTTTTAGACTTATAAAATTTGTCTTGTATCCGAGCGCCATGTTTCCCGCGCACGAGGTGTAAATAAAGAGCCTTCCCGGCAATGCATTGTGATCGCGTTGACCGGACGTTTCTCGGACTGGGAACTAGTGTGATGAATCATCTGAGGAGGCTAGTGGAAAAGGGGGATAAGTGACGATTTTGGCTTTTTTTTAATTTTTTGCTCCAAATAAGCTGAATTTTTGCATGTGACATTTATTTCAGTTGAAAAACATTGCTAGTTGTATTTTTTTTTCGCTGCGTTTCTCTTCGTTTTCGAGAAATAACCTTTGCAAATAACAAAAATAATAATAATAGCAAACAAGGCACGCAGGTTGCCTTTAGGAGTTTATTTGTTGAACAGGAAACAGGCAGACTGTTTATAGTGTATGAAGTCAAAATCAAATCCTACAGCATTTAGAGCGAAAGTCTGGGAACAGGTCGTTTACATGGGTTATTGTGACGTGAAACAACACGTGAATCGATCGAGCGTCAAACGAAATACCATCGAAGAAAAAAGAGATGTGATGCATTAGAGCTCTGTCAACTGATATCTTTAGCATTGTTTTAAAGTACCTTGTATAGCTGCTGCCTGGTGGTTGAGAGGCATCATAAAGCCTTGATAAACCCGTAAGTCATCAACACGTTTTAAAGAAGCAAAATGTGTTCTGTAACTTCGAACGCAACTGCCGATTAAAATCGAGTTGTCAGCGTTTGAAGTCAGGTCGATCCAGGCAGCGAAGTCCAAAAGCAGTTCTTGCCCAAGAAAAAAAGCCCTCTCGTGAGTTGAGGCCCATTTGCCAAGCGTTGCTAGCGTCCAAGTTTGGAAAGCGAGGACTGGTTTTAGACTTATAAAATTTGTCTTGTATCCGAGCGCCATGTTTCCCGCGCACGAGGTGTAAATAAAGAGCCTTCCCGGCAATGCATTGTGATCGCGTTGACCGGACGTTTCTCGGACTGGGAACTAGTGTGATGAATCATCTGAGGAGGCTAGTGGAAAAGGGGGATAAGTGACGATTTTGGCTTTTTTTTAATTTTTTGCTCCAAATAAGCTGAATTTTTGCATGTGACATTTATTTCAGTTGAAAAACATTGCTAGTTGTATTTTTTTTTTCGCTGCGTTTCTCTTCGTTTTCGAGAAATAACCTTTGCAAATAACAAAAATAATAATAATAGCAAACAAGGCACGCAGGTTGCCTTTAGGAGTTTATTTGTTGAACAGGAAACAGGCAGACTGTTTATAGTGTATGAAGTCAAAATCAAATCCTACAGCATTTAGAGCGAAAGTCTGGGAACAGGTCGTTTACATGGGTTATTGTGACGTGAAACAACACGTGAATCGATCGAGCGTCAAACGAAATACCATCGAAGAAAAAAGAGATGTGATGCATTAGAGCTCTGTCAACTGATATCTTTAGCATTGTTTTAAAGTACCTTGTATAGCTGCTGCCTGGTGGTTGAGAGGCATCATAAAGCCTTGATAAACCCGTAAGTCATCAACACGTTTTAAAGAAGCAAAATGTGTTCTGTAACTTCGAACGCAACTGCCGATTAAAATCGAGTTGTCGGCGTTTGAAGTCAGGTCGATCCAGGCAGCGAAGTCCAAAAGCAGTTCTTGCCCAAGAAAAAAAGCCCTCTCGTGAGTTGAGGCCCATTTGCCAAGCGTTGCTAGCGTCCAAGTTTGGAAAGCGAGGACTGGTTTTAGACTTATAAAATTTGTCTTGTATCCGAGCGCCATGTTTCCCGCGCACGAGGTGTAAATAAAGAGCCTTCCCGGCAATGCATTGTGATCGCGTTGACCGGACGTTTCTCGGACTGGGAACTAGTGTGATGAATCATCTGAGGAGTCTAGTGGAAAAGGGGGATAAGTGACGATTTTGGCTTTTTTTTAATTTTTTGCTCCAAATAAGCTGAATTTTTGCATGTGACATTTATTTCAGTTGAAAAACATTGCTAGTTGTATTTTTTTTTCGCTGCGTTTCTCTTCGTTTTCGAGAAATAACCTTTGCAAATAACAAAAATAATAATAATAGCAAACAAGGCACGCAGGTTGCCTTTAGGAGTTTATTTGTTGAACAGGAAACAGGCAGACTGTTTATAGTGTATGAAGTCAAAATCAAATCCTACAGCATTTAGAGCGAAAGTCTGGGAACAGGTCGTTTACATGGGTTATTGTGACGTGAAACAACACGTGAATCGATCGAGCGTCAAACGAAATACCATCGAAGAAAAAAGAGATGTGATGCATTAGAGCTCTGTCAACTGATATCTTTAGCATTGTTTTAAAGTACCTTGTATAGCTGCTGCCTGGTGGTTGAGAGGCATCATAAAGCCTTGATAAACCCGTAAGTCATCAACACGTTTTAAAGAAGCAAAATGTGTTCTGTAACTTCGAACGCAACTGCCGATTAAAATCGAGTTGTCGGCGTTTGAAGTCAGGTCGATCCAGGCAGCGAAGTCCAAAAGCAGTTCTTGCCCAAGAAAAAAAGCCCTCTCGTGAGTTGAGGCCCATTTGCCAAGCGTTGCTAGCGTCCAAGTTTGGAAAGCGAGGACTGGTTTTAGACTTATAAAATTTGTCTTGTATCCGAGCGCCATGTTTCCCGCGCACGAGGTGTAAATAAAGAGCCTTCCCGGCAATGCATTGTGATCGCGTTGACCGGACGTTTCTCGGACTGGGAACTAGTGTGATGAATCATCTGAGGAGGCTAGTGGAAAAGGGGGATAAGTGACGATTTTGGCTTTTTTTTAATTTTTTGCTCCAAATAAGCTGAATTTTTGCATGTGACATTTATTTCAGTTGAAAAACATTGCTAGTTGTATTTTTTTTTCGCTGCGTTTCTCTTCGTTTTCGAGAAATAACCTTTGCAAATAACAAAAATAATAATAATAGCAAACAAGGCACGCAGGTTGCCTTTAGGAGTTTATTTGTTGAACAGGAAACAGGCAGACTGTTTATAGTGTATGAAGTCAAAATCAAATCCTACAGCATTTAGAGCGAAAGTCTGGGAACAGGTCGTTTACATGGGTTATTGTGACGTGAAACAACACGTGAATCGATCGAGCGTCAAACGAAATACCATCGAAGAAAAAAGAGATGTGATGCATTAGAGCTCTGTCAACTGATATCTTTAGCATTGTTTTAAAGTACCTTGTATAGCTGCTGCCTGGTGGTTGAGAGGCATCATAAAGCCTTGATAAACCCGTAAGTCATCAACACGTTTTAAAGAAGCAAAATGTGTTCTGTAACTTCGAACGCAACTGCCGATTAAAATCGAGTTGTCGGCGTTTGAAGTCAGGTCGATCCAGGCAGCGAAGTCCAAAAGCAGTTCTTGCCCAAGAAAAAAAGCCCTCTCGTGAGTTGAGGCCCATTTGCCAAGCGTTGCTAGCGTCCAAGTTTGGAAAGCGAGGACTGGTTTTAGACTTATAAAATTTGTCTTGTATCCGAGCGCCATGTTTCCCGCGCACGAGGTGTAAATAAAGAGCCTTCCCGGCAATGCATTGTGATCGCGTTGACCGGACGTTTCTCGGACTGGGAACTAGTGTGATGAATCATCTGAGGAGGCTAGTGGAAAAGGGGGATAAGTGACGATTTTGGCTTTTTTTTAATTTTTTGCTCCAAATAAGCTGAATTTTTGCATGTGACATTTATTTCAGTTGAAAAACATTGCTAGTTGTATTTTTTTTTCGCTGCGTTTCTCTTCGTTTTCGAGAAATAACCTTTGCAAATAACAAAAATAATAATAATAGCAAACAAGGCACGCAGGTTGCCTTTAGGAGTTTATTTGTTGAACAGGAAACAGGCAGACTGTTTATAGTGTATGAAGTCAAAATCAAATCCTACAGCATTTAGAGCGAAAGTCTGGGAACAGGTCGTTTACATGGGTTATTGTGACGTGAAACAACACGTGAATCGATCGAGCGTCAAACGAAATACCATCGAAGAAAAAAGAGATGTGATGCATTAGAGCTCTGTCAACTGATATCTTTAGCATTGTTTTAAAGTACCTTGTATAGCTGCTGCCTGGTGGTTGAGAGGCATCATAAAGCCTTGATAAACCCGTAAGTCATCAACACGTTTTAAAGAAGCAAAATGTGTTCTGTAACTTCGAACGCAACTGCCGATTAAAATCGAGTTGTCGGCGTTTGAAGTCAGGTCGATCCAGGCAGCGAAGTCCAAAAGCAGTTCTTGCCCAAGAAAAAAAGCCCTCTCGTGAGTTGAGGCCCATTTGCCAAGCGTTGCTAGCGTCCAAGTTTGGAAAGCGAGGACTGGTTTTAGACTTATAAAATTTGTCTTGTATCCGAGCGCCATGTTTCCCGCGCACGAGGTGTAAATAAAGAGCCTTCCCGGCAATGCATTGTGATCGCGTTGACCGGACGTTTCTCGGACTGGGAACTAGTGTGATGAATCATCTGAGGAGGCTAGTGGAAAAGGGGGATAAGTGACGATTTTGGCTTTTTTTTAATTTTTTGCTCCAAATAAGCTGAATTTTTGCATGTGACATTTATTTCAGTTGAAAAACATTGCTAGTTGTATTTTTTTTTCGCTGCGTTTCTCTTCGTTTTCGAGAAATAACCTTTGCAAATAACAAAAATAATAATAATAGCAAACAAGGCACGCAGGTTGCCTTTAGGAGTTTATTTGTTGAACAGGAAACAGGCAGACTGTTTATAGTGTATGAAGTCAAAATCAAATCCTACAGCATTTAGAGCGAAAGTCTGGGAACAGGTCGTTTACATGGGTTATTGTGACGTGAAACAACACGTGAATCGATCGAGCGTCAAACGAAATACCATCGAAGAAAAAAGAGATGTGATGCATTAGAGCTCTGTCAACTGATATCTTTAGCATTGTTTTAAAGTACCTTGTATAGCTGCTGCCTGGTGGTTGAGAGGCATCATAAAGCCTTGATAAACCCGTAAGTCATCAACACGTTTTAAAGAAGCAAAATGTGTTCTGTAACTTCGAACGCAACTGCCGATTAAAATCGAGTTGTCAGCGTTTGAAGTCAGGTCGATCCAGGCAGCGAAGTCCAAAAGCAGTTCTTGCCCAAGAAAAAAAGCCCTCTCGTGAGTTGAGGCCCATTTGCCAAGCGTTGCTAGCGTCCAAGTTTGGAAAGCGAGGACTGGTTTTAGACTTATAAAATTTGTCTTGTATCCGAGCGCCATGTTTCCCGCGCACGAGGTGTAAATAAAGAGCCTTCCCGGCAATGCATTGTGATCGCGTTGACCGGACGTTTCTCGGACTGGGAACTAGTGTGATGAATCATCTGAGGAGGCTAGTGGAAAAGGGGGATAAGTGACGATTTTGGCTTTTTTTTAATTTTTTGCTCCAAATAAGCTGAATTTTTGCATGTGACATTTATTTCAGTTGAAAAACATTGCTAGTTGTATTTTTTTTTTCGCTGCGTTTCTCTTCGTTTTCGAGAAATAACCTTTGCAAATAACAAAAATAATAATAATAGCAAACAAGGCACGCAGGTTGCCTTTAGGAGTTTATTTGTTGAACAGGAAACAGGCAGACTGTTTATAGTGTATGAAGTCAAAATCAAATCCTACAGCATTTAGAGCGAAAGTCTGGGAACAGGTCGTTTACATGGGTTATTGTGACGTGAAACAACACGTGAATCGATCGAGCGTCAAACGAAATACCATCGAAGAAAAAAGAGATGTGATGCATTAGAGCTCTGTCAACTGATATCTTTAGCATTGTTTTAAAGTACCTTGTATAGCTGCTGCCTGGTGGTTGAGAGGCATCATAAAGCCTTGATAAACCCGTAAGTCATCAACACGTTTTAAAGAAGCAAAATGTGTTCTGTAACTTCGAACGCAACTGCCGATTAAAATCGAGTTGTCGGCGTTTGAAGTCAGGTCGATCCAGGCAGCGAAGTCCAAAAGCAGTTCTTGCCCAAGAAAAAAAGCCCTCTCGTGAGTTGAGGCCCATTTGCCAAGCGTTGCTAGCGTCCAAGTTTGGAAAGCGAGGACTGGTTTTAGACTTATAAAATTTGTCTTGTATCCGAGCGCCATGTTTCCCGCGCACGAGGTGTAAATAAAGAGCCTTCCCGGCAATGCATTGTGATCGCGTTGACCGGACGTTTCTCGGACTGGGAACTAGTGTGATGAATCATCTGAGGAGTCTAGTGGAAAAGGGGGATAAGTGACGATTTTGGCTTTTTTTTAATTTTTTGCTCCAAATAAGCTGAATTTTTGCATGTGACATTTATTTCAGTTGAAAAACATTGCTAGTTGTATTTTTTTTTCGCTGCGTTTCTCTTCGTTTTCGAGAAATAACCTTTGCAAATAACAAAAATAATAATAATAGCAAACAAGGCACGCAGGTTGCCTTTAGGAGTTTATTTGTTGAACAGGAAACAGGCAGACTGTTTATAGTGTATGAAGTCAAAATCAAATCCTACAGCATTTAGAGCGAAAGTCTGGGAACAGGTCGTTTACATGGGTTATTGTGACGTGAAACAACACGTGAATCGATCGAGCGTCAAACGAAATACCATCGAAGAAAAAAGAGATGTGATGCATTAGAGCTCTGTCAACTGATATCTTTAGCATTGTTTTAAAGTACCTTGTATAGCTGCTGCCTGGTGGTTGAGAGGCATCATAAAGCCTTGATAAACCCGTAAGTCATCAACACGTTTTAAAGAAGCAAAATGTGTTCTGTAACTTCGAACGCAACTGCCGATTAAAATCGAGTTGTCGGCGTTTGAAGTCAGGTCGATCCAGGCAGCGAAGTCCAAAAGCAGTTCTTGCCCAAGAAAAAAAGCCCTCTCGTGAGTTGAGGCCCATTTGCCAAGCGTTGCTAGCGTCCAAGTTTGGAAAGCGAGGACTGGTTTTAGACTTATAAAATTTGTCTTGTATCCGAGCGCCATGTTTCCCGCGCACGAGGTGTAAATAAAGAGCCTTCCCGGCAATGCATTGTGATCGCGTTGACCGGACGTTTCTCGGACTGGGAACTAGTGTGATGAATCATCTGAGGAGGCTAGTGGAAAAGGGGGATAAGTGACGATTTTGGCTTTTTTTTAATTTTTTGCTCCAAATAAGCTGAATTTTTGCATGTGACATTTATTTCAGTTGAAAAACATTGCTAGTTGTATTTTTTTTTCGCTGCGTTTCTCTTCGTTTTCGAGAAATAACCTTTGCAAATAACAAAAATAATAATAATAGCAAACAAGGCACGCAGGTTGCCTTTAGGAGTTTATTTGTTGAACAGGAAACAGGCAGACTGTTTATAGTGTATGAAGTCAAAATCAAATCCTACAGCATTTAGAGCGAAAGTCTGGGAACAGGTCGTTTACATGGGTTATTGTGACGTGAAACAACACGTGAATCGATCGAGCGTCAAACGAAATACCATCGAAGAAAAAAGAGATGTGATGCATTAGAGCTCTGTCAACTGATATCTTTAGCATTGTTTTAAAGTACCTTGTATAGCTGCTGCCTGGTGGTTGAGAGGCATCATAAAGCCTTGATAAACCCGTAAGTCATCAACACGTTTTAAAGAAGCAAAATGTGTTCTGTAACTTCGAACGCAACTGCCGATTAAAATCGAGTTGTCGGCGTTTGAAGTCAGGTCGATCCAGGCAGCGAAGTCCAAAAGCAGTTCTTGCCCAAGAAAAAAAGCCCTCTCGTGAGTTGAGGCCCATTTGCCAAGCGTTGCTAGCGTCCAAGTTTGGAAAGCGAGGACTGGTTTTAGACTTATAAAATTTGTCTTGTATCCGAGCGCCATGTTTCCCGCGCACGAGGTGTAAATAAAGAGCCTTCCCGGCAATGCATTGTGATCGCGTTGACCGGACGTTTCTCGGACTGGGAACTAGTGTGATGAATCATCTGAGGAGGCTAGTGGAAAAGGGGGATAAGTGACGATTTTGGCTTTTTTTTAATTTTTTGCTCCAAATAAGCTGAATTTTTGCATGTGACATTTATTTCAGTTGAAAAACATTGCTAGTTGTATTTTTTTTTCGCTGCGTTTCTCTTCGTTTTCGAGAAATAACCTTTGCAAATAACAAAAATAATAATAATAGCAAACAAGGCACGCAGGTTGCCTTTAGGAGTTTATTTGTTGAACAGGAAACAGGCAGACTGTTTATAGTGTATGAAGTCAAAATCAAATCCTACAGCATTTAGAGCGAAAGTCTGGGAACAGGTCGTTTACATGGGTTATTGTGACGTGAAACAACACGTGAATCGATCGAGCGTCAAACGAAATACCATCGAAGAAAAAAGAGATGTGATGCATTAGAGCTCTGTCAACTGATATCTTTAGCATTGTTTTAAAGTACCTTGTATAGCTGCTGCCTGGTGGTTGAGAGGCATCATAAAGCCTTGATAAACCCGTAAGTCATCAACACGTTTTAAAGAAGCAAAATGTGTTCTGTAACTTCGAACGCAACTGCCGATTAAAATCGAGTTGTCGGCGTTTGAAGTCAGGTCGATCCAGGCAGCGAAGTCCAAAAGCAGTTCTTGCCCAAGAAAAAAAGCCCTCTCGTGAGTTGAGGCCCATTTGCCAAGCGTTGCTAGCGTCCAAGTTTGGAAAGCGAGGACTGGTTTTAGACTTATAAAATTTGTCTTGTATCCGAGCGCCATGTTTCCCGCGCACGAGGTGTAAATAAAGAGCCTTCCCGGCAATGCATTGTGATCGCGTTGACCGGACGTTTCTCGGACTGGGAACTAGTGTGATGAATCATCTGAGGAGGCTAGTGGAAAAGGGGGATAAGTGACGATTTTGGCTTTTTTTTAATTTTTTGCTCCAAATAAGCTGAATTTTTGCATGTGACATTTATTTCAGTTGAAAAACATTGCTAGTTGTATTTTTTTTTCGCTGCGTTTCTCTTCGTTTTCGAGAAATAACCTTTGCAAATAACAAAAATAATAATAATAGCAAACAAGGCACGCAGGTTGCCTTTAGGAGTTTATTTGTTGAACAGGAAACAGGCAGACTGTTTATAGTGTATGAAGTCAAAATCAAATCCTACAGCATTTAGAGCGAAAGTCTGGGAACAGGTCGTTTACATGGGTTATTGTGACGTGAAACAACACGTGAATCGATCGAGCGTCAAACGAAATACCATCGAAGAAAAAAGAGATGTGATGCATTAGAGCTCTGTCAACTGATATCTTTAGCATTGTTTTAAAGTACCTTGTATAGCTGCTGCCTGGTGGTTGAGAGGCATCATAAAGCCTTGATAAACCCGTAAGTCATCAACACGTTTTAAAGAAGCAAAATGTGTTCTGTAACTTCGAACGCAACTGCCGATTAAAATCGAGTTGTCGGCGTTTGAAGTCAGGTCGATCCAGGCAGCGAAGTCCAAAAGCAGTTCTTGCCCAAGAAAAAAAGCCCTCTCGTGAGTTGAGGCCCATTTGCCAAGCGTTGCTAGCGTCCAAGTTTGGAAAGCGAGGACTGGTTTTAGACTTATAAAATTTGTCTTGTATCCGAGCGCCATGTTTCCCGCGCACGAGGTGTAAATAAAGAGCCTTCCCGGCAATGCATTGTGATCGCGTTGACCGGACGTTTCTCGGACTGGGAACTAGTGTGATGAATCATCTGAGGAGGCTAGTGGAAAAGGGGGATAAGTGACGATTTTGGCTTTTTTTTAATTTTTTGCTCCAAATAAGCTGAATTTTTGCATGTGACATTTATTTCAGTTGAAAAACATTGCTAGTTGTATTTTTTTTTCGCTGCGTTTCTCTTCGTTTTCGAGAAATAACCTTTGCAAATAACAAAAATAATAATAATAGCAAACAAGGCACGCAGGTTGCCTTTAGGAGTTTATTTGTTGAACAGGAAACAGGCAGACTGTTTATAGTGTATGAAGTCAAAATCAAATCCTACAGCATTTAGAGCGAAAGTCTGGGAACAGGTCGTTTACATGGGTTATTGTGACGTGAAACAACACGTGAATCGATCGAGCGTCAAACGAAATACCATCGAAGAAAAAAGAGATGTGATGCATTAGAGCTCTGTCAACTGATATCTTTAGCATTGTTTTAAAGTACCTTGTATAGCTGCTGCCTGGTGGTTGAGAGGCATCATAAAGCCTTGATAAACCCGTAAGTCATCAACACGTTTTAAAGAAGCAAAATGTGTTCTGTAACTTCGAACGCAACTGCCGATTAAAATCGAGTTGTCGGCGTTTGAAGTCAGGTCGATCCAGGCAGCGAAGTCCAAAAGCAGTTCTTGCCCAAGAAAAAAAGCCCTCTCGTGAGTTGAGGCCCATTTGCCAAGCGTTGCTAGCGTCCAAGTTTGGAAAGCGAGGACTGGTTTTAGACTTATAAAATTTGTCTTGTATCCGAGCGCCATGTTTCCCGCGCACGAGGTGTAAATAAAGAGCCTTCCCGGCAATGCATTGTGATCGCGTTGACCGGACGTTTCTCGGACTGGGAACTAGTGTGATGAATCATCTGAGGAGGCTAGTGGAAAAGGGGGATAAGTGACGATTTTGGCTTTTTTTTAATTTTTTGCTCCAAATAAGCTGAATTTTTGCATGTGACATTTATTTCAGTTGAAAAACATTGCTAGTTGTATTTTTTTTTCGCTGCGTTTCTCTTCGTTTTCGAGAAATAACCTTTGCAAATAACAAAAATAATAATAATAGCAAACAAGGCACGCAGGTTGCCTTTAGGAGTTTATTTGTTGAACAGGAAACAGGCAGACTGTTTATAGTGTATGAAGTCAAAATCAAATCCTACAGCATTTAGAGCGAAAGTCTGGGAACAGGTCGTTTACATGGGTTATTGTGACGTGAAACAACACGTGAATCGATCGAGCGTCAAACGAAATACCATCGAAGAAAAAAGAGATGTGATGCATTAGAGCTCTGTCAACTGATATCTTTAGCATTGTTTTAAAGTACCTTGTATAGCTGCTGCCTGGTGGTTGAGAGGCATCATAAAGCCTTGATAAACCCGTAAGTCATCAACACGTTTTAAAGAAGCAAAATGTGTTCTGTAACTTCGAACGCAACTGCCGATTAAAATCGAGTTGTCGGCGTTTGAAGTCAGGTCGATCCAGGCAGCGAAGTCCAAAAGCAGTTCTTGCCCAAGAAAAAAAGCCCTCTCGTGAGTTGAGGCCCATTTGCCAAGCGTTGCTAGCGTCCAAGTTTGGAAAGCGAGGACTGGTTTTAGACTTATAAAATTTGTCTTGTATCCGAGCGCCATGTTTCCCGCGCACGAGGTGTAAATAAAGAGCCTTCCCGGCAATGCATTGTGATCGCGTTGACCGGACGTTTCTCGGACTGGGAACTAGTGTGATGAATCATCTGAGGAGGCTAGTGGAAAAGGGGGATAAGTGACGATTTTGGCTTTTTTTTAATTTTTTGCTCCAAATAAGCTGAATTTTTGCATGTGACATTTATTTCAGTTGAAAAACATTGCTAGTTGTATTTTTTTTTCGCTGCGTTTCTCTTCGTTTTCGAGAAATAACCTTTGCAAATAACAAAAATAATAATAATAGCAAACAAGGCACGCAGGTTGCCTTTAGGAGTTTATTTGTTGAACAGGAAACAGGCAGACTGTTTATAGTGTATGAAGTCAAAATCAAATCCTACAGCATTTAGAGCGAAAGTCTGGGAACAGGTCGTTTACATGGGTTATTGTGACGTGAAACAACACGTGAATCGATCGAGCGTCAAACGAAATACCATCGAAGAAAAAAGAGATGTGATGCATTAGAGCTCTGTCAACTGATATCTTTAGCATTGTTTTAAAGTACCTTGTATAGCTGCTGCCTGGTGGTTGAGAGGCATCATAAAGCCTTGATAAACCCGTAAGTCATCAACACGTTTTAAAGAAGCAAAATGTGTTCTGTAACTTCGAACGCAACTGCCGATTAAAATCGAGTTGTCGGCGTTTGAAGTCAGGTCGATCCAGGCAGCGAAGTCCAAAAGCAGTTCTTGCCCAAGAAAAAAAGCCCTCTCGTGAGTTGAGGCCCATTTGCCAAGCGTTGCTAGCGTCCAAGTTTGGAAAGCGAGGACTGGTTTTAGACTTATAAAATTTGTCTTGTATCCGAGCGCCATGTTTCCCGCGCACGAGGTGTAAATAAAGAGCCTTCCCGGCAATGCATTGTGATCGCGTTGACCGGACGTTTCTCGGACTGGGAACTAGTGTGATGAATCATCTGAGGAGGCTAGTGGAAAAGGGGGATAAGTGACGATTTTGGCTTTTTTTTAATTTTTTGCTCCAAATAAGCTGAATTTTTGCATGTGACATTTATTTCAGTTGAAAAACATTGCTAGTTGTATTTTTTTTTCGCTGCGTTTCTCTTCGTTTTCGAGAAATAACCTTTGCAAATAACAAAAATAATAATAATAGCAAACAAGGCACGCAGGTTGCCTTTAGGAGTTTATTTGTTGAACAGGAAACAGGCAGACTGTTTATAGTGTATGAAGTCAAAATCAAATCCTACAGCATTTAGAGCGAAAGTCTGGGAACAGGTCGTTTACATGGGTTATTGTGACGTGAAACAACACGTGAATCGATCGAGCGTCAAACGAAATACCATCGAAGAAAAAAGAGATGTGATGCATTAGAGCTCTGTCAACTGATATCTTTAGCATTGTTTTAAAGTACCTTGTATAGCTGCTGCCTGGTGGTTGAGAGGCATCATAAAGCCTTGATAAACCCGTAAGTCATCAACACGTTTTAAAGAAGCAAAATGTGTTCTGTAACTTCGAACGCAACTGCCGATTAAAATCGAGTTGTCGGCGTTTGAAGTCAGGTCGATCCAGGCAGCGAAGTCCAAAAGCAGTTCTTGCCCAAGAAAAAAAGCCCTCTCGTGAGTTGAGGCCCATTTGCCAAGCGTTGCTAGCGTCCAAGTTTGGAAAGCGAGGACTGGTTTTAGACTTATAAAATTTGTCTTGTATCCGAGCGCCATGTTTCCCGCGCACGAGGTGTAAATAAAGAGCCTTCCCGGCAATGCATTGTGATCGCGTTGACCGGACGTTTCTCGGACTGGGAACTAGTGTGATGAATCATCTGAGGAGGCTAGTGGAAAAGGGGGATAAGTGACGATTTTGGCTTTTTTTTAATTTTTTGCTCCAAATAAGCTGAATTTTTGCATGTGACATTTATTTCAGTTGAAAAACATTGCTAGTTGTATTTTTTTTTCGCTGCGTTTCTCTTCGTTTTCGAGAAATAACCTTTGCAAATAACAAAAATAATAATAATAGCAAACAAGGCACGCAGGTTGCCTTTAGGAGTTTATTTGTTGAACAGGAAACAGGCAGACTGTTTATAGTGTATGAAGTCAAAATCAAATCCTACAGCATTTAGAGCGAAAGTCTGGGAACAGGTCGTTTACATGGGTTATTGTGACGTGAAACAACACGTGAATCGATCGAGCGTCAAACGAAATACCATCGAAGAAAAAAGAGATGTGATGCATTAGAGCTCTGTCAACTGATATCTTTAGCATTGTTTTAAAGTACCTTGTATAGCTGCTGCCTGGTGGTTGAGAGGCATCATAAAGCCTTGATAAACCCGTAAGTCATCAACACGTTTTAAAGAAGCAAAATGTGTTCTGTAACTTCGAACGCAACTGCCGATTAAAATCGAGTTGTCGGCGTTTGAAGTCAGGTCGATCCAGGCAGCGAAGTCCAAAAGCAGTTCTTGCCCAAGAAAAAAAGCCCTCTCGTGAGTTGAGGCCCATTTGCCAAGCGTTGCTAGCGTCCAAGTTTGGAAAGCGAGGACTGGTTTTAGACTTATAAAATTTGTCTTGTATCCGAGCGCCATGTTTCCCGCGCACGAGGTGTAAATAAAGAGCCTTCCCGGCAATGCATTGTGATCGCGTTGACCGGACGTTTCTCGGACTGGGAACTAGTGTGATGAATCATCTGAGGAGGCTAGTGGAAAAGGGGGATAAGTGACGATTTTGGCTTTTTTTTAATTTTTTGCTCCAAATAAGCTGAATTTTTGCATGTGACATTTATTTCAGTTGAAAAACATTGCTAGTTGTATTTTTTTTTCGCTGCGTTTCTCTTCGTTTTCGAGAAATAACCTTTGCAAATAACAAAAATAATAATAATAGCAAACAAGGCACGCAGGTTGCCTTTAGGAGTTTATTTGTTGAACAGGAAACAGGCAGACTGTTTATAGTGTATGAAGTCAAAATCAAATCCTACAGCATTTAGAGCGAAAGTCTGGGAACAGGTCGTTTACATGGGTTATTGTGACGTGAAACAACACGTGAATCGATCGAGCGTCAAACGAAATACCATCGAAGAAAAAAGAGATGTGATGCATTAGAGCTCTGTCAACTGATATCTTTAGCATTGTTTTAAAGTACCTTGTATAGCTGCTGCCTGGTGGTTGAGAGGCATCATAAAGCCTTGATAAACCCGTAAGTCATCAACACGTTTTAAAGAAGCAAAATGTGTTCTGTAACTTCGAACGCAACTGCCGATTAAAATCGAGTTGTCGGCGTTTGAAGTCAGGTCGATCCAGGCAGCGAAGTCCAAAAGCAGTTCTTGCCCAAGAAAAAAAGCCCTCTCGTGAGTTGAGGCCCATTTGCCAAGCGTTGCTAGCGTCCAAGTTTGGAAAGCGAGGACTGGTTTTAGACTTATAAAATTTGTCTTGTATCCGAGCGCCATGTTTCCCGCGCACGAGGTGTAAATAAAGAGCCTTCCCGGCAATGCATTGTGATCGCGTTGACCGGACGTTTCTCGGACTGGGAACTAGTGTGATGAATCATCTGAGGAGGCTAGTGGAAAAGGGGGATAAGTGACGATTTTGGCTTTTTTTTAATTTTTTGCTCCAAATAAGCTGAATTTTTGCATGTGACATTTATTTCAGTTGAAAAACATTGCTAGTTGTATTTTTTTTTCGCTGCGTTTCTCTTCGTTTTCGAGAAATAACCTTTGCAAATAACAAAAATAATAATAATAGCAAACAAGGCACGCAGGTTGCCTTTAGGAGTTTATTTGTTGAACAGGAAACAGGCAGACTGTTTATAGTGTATGAAGTCAAAATCAAATCCTACAGCATTTAGAGCGAAAGTCTGGGAACAGGTCGTTTACATGGGTTATTGTGACGTGAAACAACACGTGAATCGATCGAGCGTCAAACGAAATACCATCGAAGAAAAAAGAGATGTGATGCATTAGAGCTCTGTCAACTGATATCTTTAGCATTGTTTTAAAGTACCTTGTATAGCTGCTGCCTGGTGGTTGAGAGGCATCATAAAGCCTTGATAAACCCGTAAGTCATCAACACGTTTTAAAGAAGCAAAATGTGTTCTGTAACTTCGAACGCAACTGCCGATTAAAATCGAGTTGTCGGCGTTTGAAGTCAGGTCGATCCAGGCAGCGAAGTCCAAAAGCAGTTCTTGCCCAAGAAAAAAAGCCCTCTCGTGAGTTGAGGCCCATTTGCCAAGCGTTGCTAGCGTCCAAGTTTGGAAAGCGAGGACTGGTTTTAGACTTATAAAATTTGTCTTGTATCCGAGCGCCATGTTTCCCGCGCACGAGGTGTAAATAAAGAGCCTTCCCGGCAATGCATTGTGATCGCGTTGACCGGACGTTTCTCGGACTGGGAACTAGTGTGATGAATCATCTGAGGAGGCTAGTGGAAAAGGGGGATAAGTGACGATTTTGGCTTTTTTTTAATTTTTTGCTCCAAATAAGCTGAATTTTTGCATGTGACATTTATTTCAGTTGAAAAACATTGCTAGTTGTATTTTTTTTTCGCTGCGTTTCTCTTCGTTTTCGAGAAATAACCTTTGCAAATAACAAAAATAATAATAATAGCAAACAAGGCACGCAGGTTGCCTTTAGGAGTTTATTTGTTGAACAGGAAACAGGCAGACTGTTTATAGTGTATGAAGTCAAAATCAAATCCTACAGCATTTAGAGCGAAAGTCTGGGAACAGGTCGTTTACATGGGTTATTGTGACGTGAAACAACACGTGAATCGATCGAGCGTCAAACGAAATACCATCGAAGAAAAAAGAGATGTGATGCATTAGAGCTCTGTCAACTGATATCTTTAGCATTGTTTTAAAGTACCTTGTATAGCTGCTGCCTGGTGGTTGAGAGGCATCATAAAGCCTTGATAAACCCGTAAGTCATCAACACGTTTTAAAGAAGCAAAATGTGTTCTGTAACTTCGAACGCAACTGCCGATTAAAATCGAGTTGTCGGCGTTTGAAGTCAGGTCGATCCAGGCAGCGAAGTCCAAAAGCAGTTCTTGCCCAAGAAAAAAAGCCCTCTCGTGAGTTGAGGCCCATTTGCCAAGCGTTGCTAGCGTCCAAGTTTGGAAAGCGAGGACTGGTTTTAGACTTATAAAATTTGTCTTGTATCCGAGCGCCATGTTTCCCGCGCACGAGGTGTAAATAAAGAGCCTTCCCGGCAATGCATTGTGATCGCGTTGACCGGACGTTTCTCGGACTGGGAACTAGTGTGATGAATCATCTGAGGAGGCTAGTGGAAAAGGGGGATAAGTGACGATTTTGGCTTTTTTTTAATTTTTTGCTCCAAATAAGCTGAATTTTTGCATGTGACATTTATTTCAGTTGAAAAACATTGCTAGTTGTATTTTTTTTTCGCTGCGTTTCTCTTCGTTTTCGAGAAATAACCTTTGCAAATAACAAAAATAATAATAATAGCAAGCAAGGCACGCAGGTTGCCTTTAGGAGTTTATTTGTTGAACAGGAAACAGGCAGACTGTTTATAGTGTATGAAGTCAAAATCAAATCCTACAGCATTTAGAGCGAAAGTCTGGGAACAGGTCGTTTACATGGGTTATTGTGACGTGAAACAACACGTGAATCGATCGAGCGTCAAACGAAATACCATCGAAGAAAAAAGAGATGTGATGCATTAGAGCTCTGTCAACTGATATCTTTAGCATTGTTTTAAAGTACCTTGTATAGCTGCTGCCTGGTGGTTGAGAGGCATCATAAAGCCTTGATAAACCCGTAAGTCATCAACACGTTTTAAAGAAGCAAAATGTGTTCTGTAACTTCGAACGCAACTGCCGATTAAAATCGAGTTGTCGGCGTTTGAAGTCAGGTCGATCCAGGCAGCGAAGTCCAAAAGCAGTTCTTGCCCAAGAAAAAAAGCCCTCTCGTGAGTTGAGGCCCATTTGCCAAGCGTTGCTAGCGTCCAAGTTTGGAAAGCGAGGACTGGTTTTAGACTTATAAAATTTGTCTTGTATCCGAGCGCCATGTTTCCCGCGCACGAGGTGTAAATAAAGAGCCTTCCCGGCAATGCATTGTGATCGCGTTGACCGGACGTTTCTCGGACTGGGAACTAGTGTGATGAATCATCTGAGGAGGCTAGTGGAAAAGGGGGATAAGTGACGATTTTGGCTTTTTTTTAATTTTTTGCTCCAAATAAGCTGAATTTTTGCATGTGACATTTATTTCAGTTGAAAAACATTGCTAGTTGTATTTTTTTTTCGCTGCGTTTCTCTTCGTTTTCGAGAAATAACCTTTGCAAATAACAAAAATAATAATAATAGCAAACAAGGCACGCAGGTTGCCTTTAGGAGTTTATTTGTTGAACAGGAAACAGGCAGACTGTTTATAGTGTATGAAGTCAAAATCAAATCCTACAGCATTTAGAGCGAAAGTCTGGGAACAGGTCGTTTACATGGGTTATTGTGACGTGAAACAACACGTGAATCGATCGAGCGTCAAACGAAATACCATCGAAGAAAAAAGAGATGTGATGCATTAGAGCTCTGTCAACTGATATCTTTAGCATTGTTTTAAAGTACCTTGTATAGCTGCTGCCTGGTGGTTGAGAGGCATCATAAAGCCTTGATAAACCCGTAAGTCATCAACACGTTTTAAAGAAGCAAAATGTGTTCTGTAACTTCGAACGCAACTGCCGATTAAAATCGAGTTGTCGGCGTTTGAAGTCAGGTCGATCCAGGCAGCGAAGTCCAAAAGCAGTTCTTGCCCAAGAAAAAAAGCCCTCTCGTGAGTTGAGGCCCATTTGCCAAGCGTTGCTAGCGTCCAAGTTTGGAAAGCGAGGACTGGTTTTAGACTTATAAAATTTGTCTTGTATCCGAGCGCCATGTTTCCCGCGCACGAGGTGTAAATAAAGAGCCTTCCCGGCAATGCATTGTGATCGCGTTGACCGGACGTTTCTCGGACTGGGAACTAGTGTGATGAATCATCTGAGGAGGCTAGTGGAAAAGGGGGATAAGTGACGATTTTGGCTTTTTTTTAATTTTTTGCTCCAAATAAGCTGAATTTTTGCATGTGACATTTATTTCAGTTGAAAAACATTGCTAGTTGTATTTTTTTTTCGCTGCGTTTCTCTTCGTTTTCGAGAAATAACCTTTGCAAATAACAAAAATAATAATAATAGCAAACAAGGCACGCAGGTTGCCTTTAGGAGTTTATTTGTTGAACAGGAAACAGGCAGACTGTTTATAGTGTATGAAGTCAAAATCAAATCCTACAGCATTTAGAGCGAAAGTCTGGGAACAGGTCGTTTACATGGGTTATTGTGACGTGAAACAACACGTGAATCGATCGAGCGTCAAACGAAATACCATCGAAGAAAAAAGAGATGTGATGCATTAGAGCTCTGTCAACTGATATCTTTAGCATTGTTTTAAAGTACCTTGTATAGCTGCTGCCTGGTGGTTGAGAGGCATCATAAAGCCTTGATAAACCCGTAAGTCATCAACACGTTTTAAAGAAGCAAAATGTGTTCTGTAACTTCGAACGCAACTGCCGATTAAAATCGAGTTGTCGGCGTTTGAAGTCAGGTCGATCCAGGCAGCGAAGTCCAAAAGCAGTTCTTGCCCAAGAAAAAAAGCCCTCTCGTGAGTTGAGGCCCATTTGCCAAGCGTTGCTAGCGTCCAAGTTTGGAAAGCGAGGACTGGTTTTAGACTTATAAAATTTGTCTTGTATCCGAGCGCCATGTTTCCCGCGCACGAGGTGTAAATAAAGAGCCTTCCCGGCAATGCATTGTGATCGCGTTGACCGGACGTTTCTCGGACTGGGAACTAGTGTGATGAATCATCTGAGGAGGCTAGTGGAAAAGGGGGATAAGTGACGATTTTGGCTTTTTTTTAATTTTTTGCTCCAAATAAGCTGAATTTTTGCATGTGACATTTATTTCAGTTGAAAAACATTGCTAGTTGTATTTTTTTTTCGCTGCGTTTCTCTTCGTTTTCGAGAAATAACCTTTGCAAATAACAAAAATAATAATAATAGCAAACAAGGCACGCAGGTTGCCTTTAGGAGTTTATTTGTTGAACAGGAAACAGGCAGACTGTTTATAGTGTATGAAGTCAAAATCAAATCCTACAGCATTTAGAGCGAAAGTCTGGGAACAGGTCGTTTACATGGGTTATTGTGACGTGAAACAACACGTGAATCGATCGAGCGTCAAACGAAATACCATCGAAGAAAAAAGAGATGTGATGCATTAGAGCTCTGTCAACTGATATCTTTAGCATTGTTTTAAAGTACCTTGTATAGCTGCTGCCTGGTGGTTGAGAGGCATCATAAAGCCTTGATAAACCCGTAAGTCATCAACACGTTTTAAAGAAGCAAAATGTGTTCTGTAACTTCGAACGCAACTGCCGATTAAAATCGAGTTGTCGGCGTTTGAAGTCAGGTCGATCCAGGCAGCGAAGTCCAAAAGCAGTTCTTGCCCAAGAAAAAAAGCCCTCTCGTGAGTTGAGGCCCATTTGCCAAGCGTTGCTAGCGTCCAAGTTTGGAAAGCGAGGACTGGTTTTAGACTTATAAAATTTGTCTTGTATCCGAGCGCCATGTTTCCCGCGCACGAGGTGTAAATAAAGAGCCTTCCCGGCAATGCATTGTGATCGCGTTGACCGGACGTTTCTCGGACTGGGAACTAGTGTGATGAATCATCTGAGGAGGCTAGTGGAAAAGGGGGATAAGTGACGATTTTGGCTTTTTTTTAATTTTTTGCTCCAAATAAGCTGAATTTTTGCATGTGACATTTATTTCAGTTGAAAAACATTGCTAGTTGTATTTTTTTTTCGCTGCGTTTCTCTTCGTTTTCGAGAAATAACCTTTGCAAATAACAAAAATAATAATAATAGCAAACAAGGCACGCAGGTTGCCTTTAGGAGTTTATTTGTTGAACAGGAAACAGGCAGACTGTTTATAGTGTATGAAGTCAAAATCAAATCCTACAGCATTTAGAGCGAAAGTCTGGGAACAGGTCGTTTACATGGGTTATTGTGACGTGAAACAACACGTGAATCGATCGAGCGTCAAACGAAATACCATCGAAGAAAAAAGAGATGTGATGCATTAGAGCTCTGTCAACTGATATCTTTAGCATTGTTTTAAAGTACCTTGTATAGCTGCTGCCTGGTGGTTGAGAGGCATCATAAAGCCTTGATAAACCCGTAAGTCATCAACACGTTTTAAAGAAGCAAAATGTGTTCTGTAACTTCGAACGCAACTGCCGATTAAAATCGAGTTGTCGGCGTTTGAAGTCAGGTCGATCCAGGCAGCGAAGTCCAAAAGCAGTTCTTGCCCAAGAAAAAAAGCCCTCTCGTGAGTTGAGGCCCATTTGCCAAGCGTTGCTAGCGTCCAAGTTTGGAAAGCGAGGACTGGTTTTAGACTTATAAAATTTGTCTTGTATCCGAGCGCCATGTTTCCCGCGCACGAGGTGTAAATAAAGAGCCTTCCCGGCAATGCATTGTGATCGCGTTGACCGGACGTTTCTCGGACTGGGAACTAGTGTGATGAATCATCTGAGGAGGCTAGTGGAAAAGGGGGATAAGTGACGATTTTGGCTTTTTTTTAATTTTTTGCTCCAAATAAGCTGAATTTTTGCATGTGACATTTATTTCAGTTGAAAAACATTGCTAGTTGTATTTTTTTTTCGCTGCGTTTCTCTTCGTTTTCGAGAAATAACCTTTGCAAATAACAAAAATAATAATAATAGCAAACAAGGCACGCAGGTTGCCTTTAGGAGTTTATTTGTTGAACAGGAAACAGGCAGACTGTTTATAGTGTATGAAGTCAAAATCAAATCCTACAGCATTTAGAGCGAAAGTCTGGGAACAGGTCGTTTACATGGGTTATTGTGACGTGAAACAACACGTGAATCGATCGAGCGTCAAACGAAATACCATCGAAGAAAAAAGAGATGTGATGCATTAGAGCTCTGTCAACTGATATCTTTAGCATTGTTTTAAAGTACCTTGTATAGCTGCTGCCTGGTGGTTGAGAGGCATCATAAAGCCTTGATAAACCCGTAAGTCATCAACACGTTTTAAAGAAGCAAAATGTGTTCTGTAACTTCGAACGCAACTGCCGATTAAAATCGAGTTGTCGGCGTTTGAAGTCAGGTCGATCCAGGCAGCGAAGTCCAAAAGCAGTTCTTGCCCAAGAAAAAAAGCCCTCTCGTGAGTTGAGGCCCATTTGCCAAGCGTTGCTAGCGTCCAAGTTTGGAAAGCGAGGACTGGTTTTAGACTTATAAAATTTGTCTTGTATCCGAGCGCCATGTTTCCCGCGCACGAGGTGTAAATAAAGAGCCTTCCCGGCAATGCATTGTGATCGCGTTGACCGGACGTTTCTCGGACTGGGAACTAGTGTGATGAATCATCTGAGGAGGCTAGTGGAAAAGGGGGATAAGTGACGATTTTGGCTTTTTTTTAATTTTTTGCTCCAAATAAGCTGAATTTTTGCATGTGACATTTATTTCAGTTGAAAAACATTGCTAGTTGTATTTTTTTTTCGCTGCGTTTCTCTTCGTTTTCGAGAAATAACCTTTGCAAATAACAAAAGTAATAATAATAGCAAACAAGGCACGCAGGTTGCCTTTAGGAGTTTATTTGTTGAACAGGAAACAGGCAGACTGTTTATAGTGTATGAAGTCAAAATCAAATCCTACAGCATTTAGAGCGAAAGTCTGGGAACAGGTCGTTTACATGGGTTATTGTGACGTGAAACAACACGTGAATCGATCGAGCGTCAAACGAAATACCATCGAAGAAAAAAGAGATGTGATGCATTAGAGCTCTGTCAACTGATATCTTTAGCATTGTTTTAAAGTACCTTGTATAGCTGCTGCCTGGTGGTTGAGAGGCATCATAAAGCCTTGATAAACCCGTAAGTCATCAACACGTTTTAAAGAAGCAAAATGTGTTCTGTAACTTCGAACGCAACTGCCGATTAAAATCGAGTTGTCGGCGTTTGAAGTCAGGTCGATCCAGGCAGCGAAGTCCAAAAGCAGTTCTTGCCCAAGAAAAAAAGCCCTCTCGTGAGTTGAGGCCCATTTGCCAAGCGTTGCTAGCGTCCAAGTTTGGAAAGCGAGGACTGGTTTTAGACTTATAAAATTTGTCTTGTATCCGAGCGCCATGTTTCCCGCGCACGAGGTGTAAATAAAGAGCCTTCCCGGCAATGCATTGTGATCGCGTTGACCGGACGTTTCTCGGACTGGGAACTAGTGTGATGAATCATCTGAGGAGGCTAGTGGAAAAGGGGGATAAGTGACGATTTTGGCTTTTTTTTAATTTTTTGCTCCAAATAAGCTGAATTTTTGCATGTGACATTTATTTCAGTTGAAAAACATTGCTAGTTGTATTTTTTTTTCGCTGCGTTTCTCTTCGTTTTCGAGAAATAACCTTTGCAAATAACAAAAATAATAATAATAGCAAACAAGGCACGCAGGTTGCCTTTAGGAGTTTATTTGTTGAACAGGAAACAGGCAGACTGTTTATAGTGTATGAAGTCAAAATCAAATCCTACAGCATTTAGAGCGAAAGTCTGGGAACAGGTCGTTTACATGGGTTATTGTGACGTGAAACAACACGTGAATCGATCGAGCGTCAAACGAAATACCATCGAAGAAAAAAGAGATGTGATGCATTAGAGCTCTGTCAACTGATATCTTTAGCATTGTTTTAAAGTACCTTGTATAGCTGCTGCCTGGTGGTTGAGAGGCATCATAAAGCCTTGATAAACCCGTAAGTCATCAACACGTTTTAAAGAAGCAAAATGTGTTCTGTAACTTCGAACGCAACTGCCGATTAAAATCGAGTTGTCGGCGTTTGAAGTCAGGTCGATCCAGGCAGCGAAGTCCAAAAGCAGTTCTTGCCCAAGAAAAAAAGCCCTCTCGTGAGTTGAGGCCCATTTGCCAAGCGTTGCTAGCGTCCAAGTTTGGAAAGCGAGGACTGGTTTTAGACTTATAAAATTTGTCTTGTATCCGAGCGCCATGTTTCCCGCGCACGAGGTGTAAATAAAGAGCCTTCCCGGCAATGCATTGTGATCGCGTTGACCGGACGTTTCTCGGACTGGGAACTAGTGTGATGAATCATCTGAGGAGGCTAGTGGAAAAGGGGGATAAGTGACGATTTTGGCTTTTTTTTAATTTTTTGCTCCAAATAAGCTGAATTTTTGCATGTGACATTTATTTCAGTTGAAAAACATTGCTAGTTGTATTTTTTTTTCGCTGCGTTTCTCTTCGTTTTCGAGAAATAACCTTTGCAAATAACAAAAATAATAATAATAGCAAACAAGGCACGCAGGTTGCCTTTAGGAGTTTATTTGTTGAACAGGAAACAGGCAGACTGTTTATAGTGTATGAAGTCAAAATCAAATCCTACAGCATTTAGAGCGAAAGTCTGGGAACAGGTCGTTTACATGGGTTATTGTGACGTGAAACAACACGTGAATCGATCGAGCGTCAAACGAAATACCATCGAAGAAAAAAGAGATGTGATGCATTAGAGCTCTGTCAACTGATATCTTTAGCATTGTTTTAAAGTACCTTGTATAGCTGCTGCCTGGTGGTTGAGAGGCATCATAAAGCCTTGATAAACCCGTAAGTCATCAACACGTTTTAAAGAAGCAAAATGTGTTCTGTAACTTCGAACGCAACTGCCGATTAAAATCGAGTTGTCGGCGTTTGAAGTCAGGTCGATCCAGGCAGCGAAGTCCAAAAGCAGTTCTTGCCCAAGAAAAAAAGCCCTCTCGTGAGTTGAGGCCCATTTGCCAAGCGTTGCTAGCGTCCAAGTTTGGAAAGCGAGGACTGGTTTTAGACTTATAAAATTTGTCTTGTATCCGAGCGCCATGTTTCCCGCGCACGAGGTGTAAATAAAGAGCCTTCCCGGCAATGCATTGTGATCGCGTTGACCGGACGTTTCTCGGACTGGGAACTAGTGTGATGAATCATCTGAGGAGGCTAGTGGAAAAGGGGGATAAGTGACGATTTTGGCTTTTTTTTAATTTTTTGCTCCAAATAAGCTGAATTTTTGCATGTGACATTTATTTCAGTTGAAAAACATTGCTAGTTGTATTTTTTTTTCGCTGCGTTTCTCTTCGTTTTCGAGAAATAACCTTTGCAAATAACAAAAATAATAATAATAGCAAGCAAGGCACGCAGGTTGCCTTTAGGAGTTTATTTGTTGAACAGGAAACAGGCAGACTGTTTATAGTGTATGAAGTCAAAATCAAATCCTACAGCATTTAGAGCGAAAGTCTGGGAACAGGTCGTTTACATGGGTTATTGTGACGTGAAACAACACGTGAATCGATCGAGCGTCAAACGAAATACCATCGAAGAAAAAAGAGATGTGATGCATTAGAGCTCTGTCAACTGATATCTTTAGCATTGTTTTAAAGTACCTTGTATAGCTGCTGCCTGGTGGTTGAGAGGCATCATAAAGCCTTGATAAACCCGTAAGTCATCAACACGTTTTAAAGAAGCAAAATGTGTTCTGTAACTTCGAACGCAACTGCCGATTAAAATCGAGTTGTCGGCGTTTGAAGTCAGGTCGATCCAGGCAGCGAAGTCCAAAAGCAGTTCTTGCCCAAGAAAAAAAGCCCTCTCGTGAGTTGAGGCCCATTTGCCAAGCGTTGCTAGCGTCCAAGTTTGGAAAGCGAGGACTGGTTTTAGACTTATAAAATTTGTCTTGTATCCGAGCGCCATGTTTCCCGCGCACGAGGTGTAAATAAAGAGCCTTCCCGGCAATGCATTGTGATCGCGTTGACCGGACGTTTCTCGGACTGGGAACTAGTGTGATGAATCATCTGAGGAGGCTAGTGGAAAAGGGGGATAAGTGACGATTTTGGCTTTTTTTTAATTTTTTTGCTCCAAATAAGCTGAATTTTTGCATGTGACATTTATTTCAGTTGAAAAACATTGCTAGTTGTATTTTTTTTTCGCTGCGTTTCTCTTCGTTTTCGAGAAATAACCTTTGCAAATAACAAAAATAATAATAATAGCAAACAAGGCACGCAGGTTGCCTTTAGGAGTTTATTTGTTGAACAGGAAACAGGCAGACTGTTTATAGTGTATGAAGTCAAAATCAAATCCTACAGCATTTAGAGCGAAAGTCTGGGAACAGGTCGTTTACATGGGTTATTGTGACGTGAAACAACACGTGAATCGATCGAGCGTCAAACGAAATACCATCGAAGAAAAAAGAGATGTGATGCATTAGAGCTCTGTCAACTGATATCTTTAGCATTGTTTTAAAGTACCTTGTATAGCTGCTGCCTGGTGGTTGAGAGGCATCATAAAGCCTTGATAAACCCGTAAGTCATCAACACGTTTTAAAGAAGCAAAATGTGTTCTGTAACTTCGAACGCAACTGCCGATTAAAATCGAGTTGTCGGCGTTTGAAGTCAGGTCGATCCAGGCAGCGAAGTCCAAAAGCAGTTCTTGCCCAAGAAAAAAAGCCCTCTCGTGAGTTGAGGCCCATTTGCCAAGCGTTGCTAGCGTCCAAGTTTGGAAAGCGAGGACTGGTTTTAGACTTATAAAATTTGTCTTGTATCCGAGCGCCATGTTTCCCGCGCACGAGGTGTAAATAAAGAGCCTTCCCGGCAATGCATTGTGATCGCGTTGACCGGACGTTTCTCGGACTGGGAACTAGTGTGATGAATCATCTGAGGAGGCTAGTGGAAAAGGGGGATAAGTGACGATTTTGGCTTTTTTTTAATTTTTTGCTCCAAATAAGCTGAATTTTTGCATGTGACATTTATTTCAGTTGAAAAACATTGCTAGTTGTATTGTTTTTTTCGCTGCGTTTCTCTTCGTTTTCGAGAAATAACCTTTGCAAATAACAAAAATAATAATAATAGCAAGCAAGGCACGCAGGTTGCCTTTAGGAGTTTATTTGTTGAACAGGAAACAGGCAGACTGTTTATAGTGTATGAAGTCAAAATCAAATCCTACAGCATTTAGAGCGAAAGTCTGGGAACAGGTCGTTTACATGGGTTATTGTGACGTGAAACAACACGTGAATCGATCGAGCGTCAAACGAAATACCATCGAAGAAAAAAGAGATGTGATGCATTAGAGCTCTGTCAACTGATATCTTTAGCATTGTTTTAAAGTACCTTGTATAGCTGCTGCCTGGTGGTTGAGAGGCATCATAAAGCCTTGATAAACCCGTAAGTCATCAACACGTTTTAAAGAAGCAAAATGTGTTCTGTAACTTCGAACACAACTGCCGATTAAAATCGAGTTGTCGGCGTTTGAAGTCAGGTCGATCCAGGCAGCGAAGTCCAAAAGCAGTTCTTGCCCAAGAAAAAAAGCCCTCTCGTGAGTTGAGGCCCATTTGCCAAGCGTTGCTAGCGTCCAAGTTTGGAAAGCGAGGACTGGTTTTAGACTTATAAAATTTGTCTTGTATCCGAGCGCCATGTTTCCCGCGCACGAGGTGTAAATAAAGAGCCTTCCCGGCAATGCATTGTGATCGCGTTGACCGGACGTTTCTCGGACTGGGAACTAGTGTGATGAATCATCTGAGGAGGCTAGTGGAAAAGGGGGATAAGTGACGATTTTGGCTTTTTTTTAATTTTTTGCTCCAAATAAGCTGAATTTTTGCATGTGACATTTATTTCAGTTGAAAAACATTGCTAGTTGTATTTTTTTTTCGCTGCGTTTCTCTTCGTTTTCGAGAAATAACCTTTGCAAATAACAAAAATAATAATAATAGCAAACAAGGCACGCAGGTTGCCTTTAGGAGTTTATTTGTTGAACAGGAAACAGGCAGACTGTTTATAGTGTATGAAGTCAAAATCAAATCCTACAGCATTTAGAGCGAAAGTCTGGGAACAGGTCGTTTACATGGGTTATTGTGACGTGAAACAACACGTGAATCGATCGAGCGTCAAACGAAATACCATCGAAGAAAAAAGAGATGTGATGCATTAGAGCTCTGTCAACTGATATCTTTAGCATTGTTTTAAAGTACCTTGTATAGCTGCTGCCTGGTGGTTGAGAGGCATCATAAAGCCTTGATAAACCCCTAAGTCATCAACACGTTTTAAAGAAGCAAAATGTGTTCTGTAACTTCGAACGCAACTGCCGATTAAAATCGAGTTGTCGGCGTTTGAAGTCAGGTCGATCCAGGCAGCGAAGTCCAAAAGCAGTTCTTGCCCAAGAAAAAAAGCCCTCTCGTGAGTTGAGGCCCATTTGCCAAGCGTTGCTAGCGTCCAAGTTTGGAAAGCGAGGACTGGTTTTAGACTTATAAAATTTGTCTTGTATCCGAGCGCCATGTTTCCCGCGCACGAGGTGTAAATAAAGAGCCTTCCCGGCAATGCATTGTGATCGCGTTGACCGGACGTTTCTCGGACTGGGAACTAGTGTGATGAATCATCTGAGGAGGCTAGTGGAAAAGGGGGATAAGTGACGATTTTGGCTTTTTTTTAATTTTTTGCTCCAAATAAGCTGAATTTTTGCATGTGACATTTATTTCAGTTGAAAAACATTGCTAGTTGTATTTTTTTTTCGCTGCGTTTCTCTTCGTTTTCGAGAAATAACCTTTGCAAATAACAAAAATAATAATAATAGCAAGCAAGGCACGCAGGTTGCCTTTAGGAGTTTATTTGTTGAACAGGAAACAGGCAGACTGTTTATAGTGTATGAAGTCAAAATCAAATCCTACAGCATTTAGAGCGAAAGTCTGGGAACAGGTCGTTTACATGGGTTATTGTGACGTGAAACAACACGTGAATCGATCGAGCGTCAAACGAAATACCATCGAAGAAAAAAGAGATGTGATGCATTAGAGCTCTGTCAACTGATATCTTTAGCATTGTTTTAAAGTACCTTGTATAGCTGCTGCCTGGTGGTTGAGAGGCATCATAAAGCCTTGATAAACCCGTAAGTCATCAACACGTTTTAAAGAAGCAAAATGTGTTCTGTAACTTCGAACGCAACTGCCGATTAAAATCGAGTTGTCGGCGTTTGAAGTCAGGTCGATCCAGGCAGCGAAGTCCAAAAGCAGTTCTTGCCCAAGAAAAAAAGCCCTCTCGTGAGTTGAGGCCCATTTGCCAAGCGTTGCTAGCGTCCAAGTTTGGAAAGCGAGGACTGGTTTTAGACTTATAAAATTTGTCTTGTATCCGAGCGCCATGTTTCCCGCGCACGAGGTGTAAATAAAGAGCCTTCCCGGCAATGCATTGTGATCGCGTTGACCGGACGTTTCTCGGACTGGGAACTAGTGTGATGAATCATCTGAGGAGGCTAGTGGAAAAGGGGGATAAGTGACGATTTTGGCTTTTTTTTAATTTTTTGCTCCAAATAAGCTGAATTTTTGCATGTGACATTTATTTCAGTTGAAAAACATTGCTAGTTGTATTTTTTTTTCGCTGCGTTTCTCTTCGTTTTCGAGAAATAACCTTTGCAAATAACAAAAATAATAATAATAGCAAGCAAGGCACGCAGGTTGCCTTTAGGAGTTTATTTGTTGAACAGGAAACAGGCAGACTGTTTATAGTGTATGAAGTCAAAATCAAATCCTACAGCATTTAGAGCGAAAGTCTGGGAACAGGTCGTTTACATGGGTTATTGTGACGTGAAACAACACGTGAATCGATCGAGCGTCAAACGAAATACCATCGAAGAAAAAAGAGATGTGATGCATTAGAGCTCTGTCAACTGATATCTTTAGCATTGTTTTAAAGTACCTTGTATAGCTGCTGCCTGGTGGTTGAGAGGCATCATAAAGCCTTGATAAACCCGTAAGTCATCAACACGTTTTAAAGAAGCAAAATGTGTTCTGTAACTTCGAACGCAACTGCCGATTAAAATCGAGTTGTCGGCGTTTGAAGTCAGGTCGATCCAGGCAGCGAAGTCCAAAAGCAGTTCTTGCCCAAGAAAAAAAGCCCTCTCGTGAGTTGAGGCCCATTTGCCAAGCGTTGCTAGCGTCCAAGTTTGGAAAGCGAGGACTGGTTTTAGACTTATAAAATTTGTCTTGTATCTGAGCGCCATGTTTCCCGCGCACGAGGTGTAAATAAAGAGCCTTCCCGGCAATGCATTGTGATCGCGTTGACCGGACGTTTCTCGGACTGGGAACTAGTGTGATGAATCATCTGAGGAGGCTAGTGGAAAAGGGGGATAAGTGACGATTTTGGCTTTTTTTTAATTTTTTGCTCCAAATAAGCTGAATTTTTGCATGTGACATTTATTTCAGTTGAAAAACATTGCTAGTTGTATTTTTTTTTCGCTGCGTTTCTCTTCGTTTTCGAGAAATAACCTTTGCAAATAACAAAAATAATAATAATAGCAAGCAAGGCACGCAGGTTGCCTTTAGGAGTTTATTTGTTGAACAGGAAACAGGCAGACTGTTTATAGTGTATGAAGTCAAAATCAAATCCTACAGCATTTAGAGCGAAAGTCTGGGAACAGGTCGTTTACATGGGTTATTGTGACGTGAAACAACACGTGAATCGATCGAGCGTCAAACGAAATACCATCGAAGAAAAAAGAGATGTGATGCATTAGAGCTCTGTCAACTGATATCTTTAGCATTGTTTTAAAGTACCTTGTATAGCTGCTGCCTGGTGGTTGAGAGGCATCATAAAGCCTTGATAAACCCGTAAGTCATCAACACGTTTTAAAGAAGCAAAATGTGTTCTGTAACTTCGAACGCAACTGCCGATTAAAATCGAGTTGTCGGCGTTTGAAGTCAGGTCGATCCAGGCAGCGAAGTCCAAAAGCAGTTCTTGCCCAAGAAAAAAAGCCCTCTCGTGAGTTGAGGCCCATTTGCCAAGCGTTGCTAGCGTCCAAGTTTGGAAAGCGAGGACTGGTTTTAGACTTATAAAATTTGTCTTGTATCCGAGCGCCATGTTTCCCGCGCACGAGGTGTAAATAAAGAGCCTTCCCGGCAATGCATTGTGATCGCGTTGACCGGACGTTTCTCGGACTGGGAACTAGTGTGATGAATCATCTGAGGAGGCTAGTGGAAAAGGGGGATAAGTGACGATTTTGGCTTTTTTTTAATTTTTTGCTCCAAATAAGCTGAATTTTTGCATGTGACATTTATTTCAGTTGAAAAACATTGCTAGTTGTATTTTTTTTTCGCTGCGTTTCTCTTCGTTTTCGAGAAATAACCTTTGCAAATAACAAAAATAATAATAATAGCAAGCAAGGCACGCAGGTTGCCTTTAGGAGTTTATTTGTTGAACAGGAAACAGGCAGACTGTTTATAGTGTATGAAGTCAAAATCAAATCCTACAGCATTTAGAGCGAAAGTCTGGGAACAGGTCGTTTACATGGGTTATTGTGACGTGAAACAACACGTGAATCGATCGAGCGTCAAACGAAATACCATCGAAGAAAAAAGAGATGTGATGCATTAGAGCTCTGTCAACTGATATCTTTAGCATTGTTTTAAAGTACCTTGTATAGCTGCTGCCTGGTGGTTGAGAGGCATCATAAAGCCTTGATAAACCCGTAAGTCATCAACACGTTTTAAAGAAGCAAAATGTGTTCTGTAACTTCGAACGCAACTGCCGATTAAAATCGAGTTGTCGGCGTTTGAAGTCAGGTCGATCCAGGCAGCGAAGTCCAAAAGCAGTTCTTGCCCAAGAAAAAAAGCCCTCTCGTGAGTTGAGGCCCATTTGCCAAGCGTTGCTAGCGTCCAAGTTTGGAAAGCGAGGACTGGTTTTAGACTTATAAAATTTGTCTTGTATCCGAGCGCCATGTTTCCCGCGCACGAGGTGTAAATAAAGAGCCTTCCCGGCAATGCATTGTGATCGCGTTGACCGGACGTTTCTCGGACTGGGAACTAGTGTGATGAATCATCTGAGGAGGCTAGTGGAAAAGGGGGATAAGTGACGATTTTGGCTTTTTTTTAATTTTTTGCTCCAAATAAGCTGAATTTTTGCATGTGACATTTATTTCAGTTGAAAAACATTGCTAGTTGTATTTTTTTTTCGCTGCGTTTCTCTTCGTTTTCGAGAAATAACCTTTGCAAATAACAAAAATAATAATAATAGCAAGCAAGGCACGCAGGTTGCCTTTAGGAGTTTATTTGTTGAACAGGAAACAGGCAGACTGTTTATAGTGTATGAAGTCAAAATCAAATCCTACAGCATTTAGAGCGAAAGTCTGGGAACAGGTCGTTTACATGGGTTATTGTGACGTGAAACAACACGTGAATCGATCGAGCGTCAAACGAAATACCATCGAAGAAAAAAGAGATGTGATGCATTAGAGCTCTGTCAACTGATATCTTTAGCATTGTTTTAAAGTACCTTGTATAGCTGCTGCCTGGTGGTTGAGAGGCATCATAAAGCCTTGATAAACCCGTAAGTCATCAACACGTTTTAAAGAAGCAAAATGTGTTCTGTAACTTCGAACGCAACTGCCGATTAAAATCGAGTTGTCGGCGTTTGAAGTCAGGTCGATCCAGGCAGTGAAGTCCAAAAGCAGTTCTTGCCCAAGAAAAAAAGCCCTCTCGTGAGTTGAGGCCCATTTGCCAAGCGTTGCTAGCGTCCAAGTTTGGAAAGCGAGGACTGGTTTTAGACTTATAAAATTTGTCTTGTATCCGAGCGCCATGTTTCCCGCGCACGAGGTGTAAATAAAGAGCCTTCCCGGCAATGCATTGTGATCGCGTTGACCGGACGTTTCTCGGACTGGGAACTAGTGTGATGAATCATCTGAGGAGGCTAGTGGAAAAGGGGGATAAGTGACGATTTTGGCTTTTTTTTAATTTTTTGCTCCAAATAAGCTGAATTTTTGCATGTGACATTTATTTCAGTTGAAAAACATTGCTAGTTGTATTTTTTTTTCGCTGCGTTTCTCTTCGTTTTCGAGAAATAACCTTTGCAAATAACAAAAATAATAATAATAGCAAACAAGGCACGCAGGTTGCCTTTAGGAGTTTATTTGTTGAACAGGAAACAGGCAGACTGTTTATAGTGTATGAAGTCAAAATCAAATCCTACAGCATTTAGAGCGAAAGTCTGGGAACAGGTCGTTTACATGGGTTATTGTGACGTGAAACAACACGTGAATCGATCGAGCGTCAAACGAAATACCATCGAAGAAAAAAGAGATGTGATGCATTAGAGCTCTGTCAACTGATATCTTTAGCATTGTTTTAAAGTACCTTGTATAGCTGCTGCCTGGTGGTTGAGAGGCATCATAAAGCCTTGATAAACCCGTAAGTCATCAACACGTTTTAAAGAAGCAAAATGTGTTCTGTAACTTCGAACGCAACTGCCGATTAAAATCGAGTTGTCGGCGTTTGAAGTCAGGTCGATCCAGGCAGCGAAGTCCAAAAGCAGTTCTTGCCCAAGAAAAAAAGCCCTCTCGTGAGTTGAGGCCCATTTGCCAAGCGTTGCTAGCGTCCAAGTTTGGAAAGCGAGGACTGGTTTTAGACTTATAAAATTTGTCTTGTATCCGAGCGCCATGTTTCCCGCGCACGAGGTGTAAATAAAGAGCCTTCCCGGCAATGCATTGTGATCGCATTGACCGGACGTTTCTCGGACTGGGAACTAGTGTGATGAATCATCTGAGGAGGCTAGTGGAAAAGGGGGATAAGTGACGATTTTGGCTTTTTTTTAATTTTTTGCTCCAAATAAGCTGAATTTTTGCATGTGACATTTATTTCAGTTGAAAAACATTGCTAGTTGTATTTTTTTTTCGCTGCGTTTCTCTTCGTTTTCGAGAAATAACCTTTGCAAATAACAAAAATAATAATAATAGCAAACAAGGCACGCAGGTTGCCTTTAGGAGTTTATTTGTTGAACAGGAAACAGGCAGACTGTTTATAGTGTATGAAGTCAAAATCAAATCCTACAGCATTTAGAGCGAAAGTCTGGGAATAGGTCGTTTACATGGGTTATTGTGACGTGAAACAACACGTGAATCGATCGAGCGTCAAACGAAATACCATCGAAGAAAAAAGAGATGTGATGCATTAGAGCTCTGTCAACTGATATCTTTAGCATTGTTTTAAAGTACCTTGTATAGCTGCTGCCTGGTGGTTGAGAGGCATCATAAAGCCTTGATAAACCCGTAAGTCATCAACACGTTTTAAAGAAGCAAAATGTGTTCTGTAACTTCGAACGCAACTGCCGATTAAAATCGAGTTGTCGGCGTTTGAAGTCAGGTCGATCCAGGCAGCGAAGTCCAAAAGCAGTTCTTGCCCAAGAAAAAAAGCCCTCTCGTGAGTTGAGGCCCATTTGCCAAGCGTTGCTAGCGTCCAAGTTTGGAAAGCGAGGACTGGTTTTAGACTTATAAAATTTGTCTTGTATCCGAGCGCCATGTTTCCCGCGCACGAGGTGTAAATAAAGAGCCTTCCCGGCAATGCATTGTGATCGCGTTGACCGGACGTTTCTCGGACTGGGAACTAGTGTGATGAATCATCTGAGGAGGCTAGTGGAAAAGGGGGATAAGTGACGATTTTGGCTTTTTTTTAATTTTTTTGCTCCAAATAAGCTGAATTTTTGCATGTGACATTTATTTCAGTTGAAAAACATTGCTAGTTGTATTTTTTTTTCGCTGCGTTTCTCTTCGTTTTCGAGAAATAACCTTTGCAAATAACAAAAATAATAATAATAGCAAACAAGGCACGCAGGTTGCCTTTAGGAGTTTATTTGTTGAACAGGAAACAGGCAGACTGTTTATAGTGTATGAAGTCAAAATCAAATCCTACAGCATTTAGAGCGAAAGTCTGGGAACAGGTCGTTTACATGGGTTATTGTGACGTGAAACAACACGTGAATCGATCGAGCGTCAAACGAAATACCATCGAAGAAAAAAGAGATGTGATGCATTAGAGCTCTGTCAACTGATATCTTTAGCATTGTTTTAAAGTACCTTGTATAGCTGCTGCCTGGTGGTTGAGAGGCATCATAAAGCCTTGATAAACCCGTAAGTCATCAACACGTTTTAAAGAAGCAAAATGTGTTCTGTAACTTCGAACGCAACTGCCGATTAAAATCGAGTTGTCGGCGTTTGAAGTCAGGTCGATCCAGGCAGCGAAGTCCAAAAGCAGTTCTTGCCCAAGAAAAAAAGCCCTCTCGTGAGTTGAGGCCCATTTGCCAAGCGTTGCTAGCGTCCAAGTTTGGAAAGCGAGGACTGGTTTTAGACTTATAAAATTTGTCTTGTATCCGAGCGCCATGTTTCCCGCGCACGAGGTGTAAATAAAGAGCCTTCCCGGCAATGCATTGTGATCGCGTTGACCGGACGTTTCTCGGACTGGGAACTAGTGTGATGAATCATCTGAGGAGGCTAGTGGAAAAGGGGGATAAGTGACGATTTTGGCTTTTTTTTAATTTTTTGCTCCAAATAAGCTGAATTTTTGCATGTGACATTTATTTCAGTTGAAAAACATTGCTAGTTGTATTTTTTTTTCGCTGCGTTTCTCTTCGTTTTCGAGAAATAACCTTTGCAAATAACAAAAATAATAATAATAGCAAGCAAGGCACGCAGGTTGCCTTTAGGAGTTTATTTGTTGAACAGGAAACAGGCAGACTGTTTATAGTGTATGAAGTCAAAATCAAATCCTACAGCATTTAGAGCGAAAGTCTGGGAACAGGTCGTTTACATGGGTTATTGTGACGTGAAACAACACGTGAATCGATCGAGCGTCAAACGAAATACCATCGAAGAAAAAAGAGATGTGATGCATTAGAGCTCTGTCAACTGATATCTTTAGCATTGTTTTAAAGTACCTTGTATAGCTGCTGCCTGGTGGTTGAGAGGCATCATAAAGCCTTGATAAACCCGTAAGTCATCAACACGTTTTAAAGAAGCAAAATGTGTTCTGTAACTTCGAACGCAACTGCCGATTAAAATCGAGTTGTCGGCGTTTGAAGTCAGGTCGATCCAGGCAGCGAAGTCCAAAAGCAGTTCTTGCCCAAGAAAAAAAGCCCTCTCGTGAGTTGAGGCCCATTTGCCAAGCGTTGCTAGCGTCCAAGTTTGGAAAGCGAGGACTGGTTTTAGACTTATAAAATTTGTCTTGTATCCGAGCGCCATGTTTCCCGCGCACGAGGTGTAAATAAAGAGCCTTCCCGGCAATGCATTGTGATCGCGTTGACCGGACGTTTCTCGGACTGGGAACTAGTGTGATGAATCATCTGAGGAGGCTAGTGGAAAAGGGGGATAAGTGACGATTTTGGCTTTTTTTTAATTTTTTGCTCCAAATAAGCTGAATTTTTGCATGTGACATTTATTTCAGTTGAAAAACATTGCTAGTTGTATTTTTTTTTCGCTGCGTTTCTCTTCGTTTTCGAGAAATAACCTTTGCAAATAACAAAAATAATAATAATAGCAAACAAGGCACGCAGGTTGCCTTTAGGAGTTTATTTGTTGAACAGGAAACAGGCAGACTGTTTATAGTGTATGAAGTCAAAATCAAATCCTACAGCATTTAGAGCGAAAGTCTGGGAACAGGTCGTTTACATGGGTTATTGTGACGTGAAACAACACGTGAATCGATCGAGCGTCAAACGAAATACCATCGAAGAAAAAAGAGATGTGATGCATTAGAGCTCTGTCAACTGATATCTTTAGCATTGTTTTAAAGTACCTTGTATAGCTGCTGCCTGGTGGTTGAGAGGCATCATAAAGCCTTGATAAACCCGTAAGTCATCAACACGTTTTAAAGAAGCAAAATGTGTTCTGTAACTTCGAACGCAACTGCCGATTAAAATCGAGTTGTCGGCGTTTGAAGTCAGGTCGATCCAGGCAGCGAAGTCCAAAAGCAGTTCTTGCCCAAGAAAAAAAGCCCTCTCGTGAGTTGAGGCCCATTTGCCAAGCGTTGCTAGCGTCCAAGTTTGGAAAGCGAGGACTGGTTTTAGACTTATAAAATTTGTCTTGTATCCGAGCGCCATGTTTCCCGCGCACGAGGTGTAAATAAAGAGCCTTCCCGGCAATGCATTGTGATCGCGTTGACCGGACGTTTCTCGGACTGGGAACTAGTGTGATGAATCATCTGAGGAGGCTAGTGGAAAAGGGGGATAAGTGACGATTTTGGCTTTTTTTTAATTTTTTGCTCCAAATAAGCTGAATTTTTGCATGTGACATTTATTTCAGTTGAAAAACATTGCTAGTTGTATTTTTTTTTCGCTGCGTTTCTCTTCGTTTTCGAGAAATAACCTTTGCAAATAACAAAAATAATAATAATAGCAAACAAGGCACGCAGGTTGCCTTTAGGAGTTTATTTGTTGAACAGGAAACAGGCAGACTGTTTATAGTGTATGAAGTCAAAATCAAATCCTACAGCATTTAGAGCGAAAGTCTGGGAACAGGTCGTTTACATGGGTTATTGTGACGTGAAACAACACGTGAATCGATCGAGCGTCAAACGAAATACCATCGAAGAAAAAAGAGATGTGATGCATTAGAGCTCTGTCAACTGATATCTTTAGCATTGTTTTAAAGTACCTTGTATAGCTGCTGCCTGGTGGTTGAGAGGCATCATAAAGCCTTGATAAACCCGTAAGTCATCAACACGTTTTAAAGAAGCAAAATGTGTTCTGTAACTTCGAACGCAACTGCCGATTAAAATCGAGTTGTCGGCGTTTGAAGTCAGGTCGATCCAGGCAGCGAAGTCCAAAAGCAGTTCTTGCCCAAGAAAAAAAGCCCTCTCGTGAGTTGAGGCCCATTTGCCAAGCGTTGCTAGCGTCCAAGTTTGGAAAGCGAGGACTGGTTTTAGACTTATAAAATTTGTCTTGTATCCGAGCGCCATGTTTCCCGCGCACGAGGTGTAAATAAAGAGCCTTCCCGGCAATGCATTGTGATCGCGTTGACCGGACGTTTCTCGGACTGGGAACTAGTGTGATGAATCATCTGAGGAGGCTAGTGGAAAAGGGGGATAAGTGACGATTTTGGCTTTTTTTTAATTTTTTGCTCCAAATAAGCTGAATTTTTGCATGTGACATTTATTTCAGTTGAAAAACATTGCTAGTTGTATTTTTTTTTCGCTGCGTTTCTCTTCGTTTTCGAGAAATAACCTTTGCAAATAACAAAAATAATAATAATAGCAAACAAGGCACGCAGGTTGCCTTTAGGAGTTTATTTGTTGAACAGGAAACAGGCAGACTGTTTATAGTGTATGAAGTCAAAATCAAATCCTACAGCATTTAGAGCGAAAGTCTGGGAACAGGTCGTTTACATGGGTTATTGTGACGTGAAACAACACGTGAATCGATCGAGCGTCAAACGAAATACCATCGAAGAAAAAAGAGATGTGATGCATTAGAGCTCTGTCAACTGATATCTTTAGCATTGTTTTAAAGTACCTTGTATAGCTGCTGCCTGGTGGTTGAGAGGCATCATAAAGCCTTGATAAACCCGTAAGTCATCAACACGTTTTAAAGAAGCAAAATGTGTTCTGTAACTTCGAACGCAACTGCCGATTAAAATCGAGTTGTCGGCGTTTGAAGTCAGGTCGATCCAGGCAGCGAAGTCCAAAAGCAGTTCTTGCCCAAGAAAAAAAGCCCTCTCGTGAGTTGAGGCCCATTTGCCAAGCGTTGCTAGCGTCCAAGTTTGGAAAGCGAGGACTGGTTTTAGACTTATAAAATTTGTCTTGTATCCGAGCGCCATGTTTCCCGCGCACGAGGTGTAAATAAAGAGCCTTCCCGGCAATGCATTGTGATCGCGTTGACCGGACGTTTCTCGGACTGGGAACTAGTGTGATGAATCATCTGAGGAGGCTAGTGGAAAAGGGGGATAAGTGACGATTTTGGCTTTTTTTTAATTTTTTGCTCCAAATAAGCTGAATTTTTGCATGTGACATTTATTTCAGTTGAAAAACATTGCTAGTTGTATTTTTTTTTCGCTGCGTTTCTCTTCGTTTTCGAGAAATAACCTTTGCAAATAACAAAAATAATAATAATAGCAAACAAGGCACGCAGGTTGCCTTTAGGAGTTTATTTGTTGAACAGGAAACAGGCAGACTGTTTATAGTGTATGAAGTCAAAATCAAATCCTACAGCATTTAGAGCGAAAGTCTGGGAACAGGTCGTTTACATGGGTTATTGTGACGTGAAACAACACGTGAATCGATCGAGCGTCAAACGAAATACCATCGAAGAAAAAAGAGATGTGATGCATTAGAGCTCTGTCAACTGATATCTTTAGCATTGTTTTAAAGTACCTTGTATAGCTGCTGCCTGGTGGTTGAGAGGCATCATAAAGCCTTGATAAACCCGTAAGTCATCAACACGTTTTAAAGAAGCAAAATGTGTTCTGTAACTTCGAACGCAACTGCCGATTAAAATCGAGTTGTCGGCGTTTGAAGTCAGGTCGATCCAGGCAGCGAAGTCCAAAAGCAGTTCTTGCCCAAGAAAAAAAGCCCTCTCGTGAGTTGAGGCCCATTTGCCAAGCGTTGCTAGCGTCCAAGTTTGGAAAGCGAGGACTGGTTTTAGACTTATAAAATTTGTCTTGTATCCGAGCGCCATGTTTCCCGCGCACGAGGTGTAAATAAAGAGCCTTCCCGGCAATGCATTGTGATCGCGTTGACCGGACGTTTCTCGGACTGGGAACTAGTGTGATGAATCATCTGAGGAGGCTAGTGGAAAAGGGGGATAAGTGACGATTTTGGCTTTTTTTTAATTTTTTGCCTCCAAATAAGCTGAATTTTTGCATGTGACATTTATTTCAGTTGAAAAACATTGCTAGTTGTATTTTTTTTTCGCTGCGTTTCTCTTCGTTTTCGAGAAATAACCTTTGCAAATACAAAAATAATAATAATAGCAAACAAGGCACGCAGGTTGCCTTTAGGAGTTTATTTGTTGAACAGGAAAACAGGCAGACTGTTTATAGTGTATGGAAGTCAAAATCAAATCCTACAGCATTTAGAGCGAAAGTCTGGGAACAGTCGTTTACATGGGTTATTGTGACGTGAAACAACACGTGAATCGATCGAGCGTCAAACGAAATACCATCGAAGAAAAAAGAGGATGTGATGCATTAGAGCTCTGTCAACTGATATCTTTAGCATTGTTTTAAAGTACCTTGTATAGCTGCTGCCTGGTGGTTGAGAGGCATCATAAAGCCTTGATAAACCCGTAAGTCATCAACACGTTTTAAAGAAGCAAAATGTGTTCTGTAACTTCGAACGCAACTGCCGATTAAAATCGAGTTGTCGGCGTTTGAGGTCAGGTCGATCCAGGCAGCGAAGTCCAAAAGCAGTTCTTGCCCAAGAAAAAAAGCCCTCTCGTGAGTTGAGGCCCATTTGCAAGCGTTGCTAGCGTCCAAGTTTGGAAAGCGAGGACTGGTTTAGACTTATAAAATTTGTCTTGTATCCGAGCGCCATGTTTCCCGCGCACGAGGTGTAAATAAAGAGCCTTCCCGGCAATGCATTGTGATCGCGTTGACCGGACGTTTCTCGGACTGGGAACTAGTGTGATGAATCATCTGAGGAGGCTAGTGGAAAAGGGGGATAAGTGACGATTTGGCTTTTTTTAATTTTTTGCTCCAAATAAGTTATAACATGGAAAAAGATATTGCAACTGTATTACTGAGGATTGCCGATTGCCAAGGTCCGCTTACTTTCACTTTCGTTTTATACAGCCTGACATACTGCCCTATATAACATGGAAAAAGATATTTCACGGTTGTTTGACCTGACCCAAGAAATTTTGGATCCTAAAAAATGTTTGGACCCAAAAAAAATGTTGGACTCAAAAAATTTGGGACCCTAAGAAATTTTTGGACCCAAAAAAAATTTGGACATCAAAAAAATTCTTGGATCCAAAAAAAATTTTGGACCCTAAAAATTGTTTGGACCCTACAAAATTGGACCCATTGGACCTAAAAAAATTTGGACCCTCAGAAATTTTGGACCAAAAAAAATTTTTCGACCCAAAAAAATTTTGGACCCTAAAAATTTTTTGGACCCACCCTAAAACATTTTTGGACCCTAAAAAATTATTGGACCCCAAAAAATGTTGGACCTTAAACAATTTTGGACCACAAAAGAAATTTTGGACCCATTGGACCCAAAAAAATTTTGGACCCAAAAAAGATTTTGGACTCTAAGAAATTTTTGGACCCAAAAAATTTTGGACTAAACAATTTTGGACCACAAAAAATTTTGGACCCATACAAATTTTGGACCCCAAAAAAGTTTTGTAC
>CAXHUQ010001230.1:56533-71533 GCA_964020085.1 Micromussa lordhowensis
GGTGGCCTACAAGTCCCTGGGCTGGCCTACAAGTCCCTGGGGTGGCCTACAAGTCCCTGGGGTGGCCTACAAGTCCCTGGGCTGGCCTACCAGTCCCTGGGGTGGCCTACAAGTCCCTGGGCTGGCCTACAAGTCCCTGGGCTGGCCTACAAGTCCTTGGGCTGGCCTACAAGTCCCTGGGCTGGCCTACAAGTCCCTGGGGTGGCCTACAAGTCCCTGGGGTGGCCTACAAGTCCCTGGGGTGGCCTACAAGTCCCTGGGCTGGCCTACAAGTCCCTGGGCTGGCCTACAAGTCCCTGGGGTGGCCTACAAGTCCCTGGGGTGGCCTACAAGTCCCTGGGCTGGCCTACAAGTCCGTGGGCTGGCCTACAAGTCCCTGGGCTGGCCTACAAGTCCCTGGGGTGGCCTACAAGTCCCTGGGCTGGCCTACAAGTCCGTGGGCTGGCCTACAAATCCCTGGGGTGGCCTACAAGTCCCTGGGCTGGCCTACAAGTCCCTGGGGTGGCCTACAAGTCCCTGGGGTGGCCTACAAGTCCCTGGGGTGGCCTACAAGTCCCTGGGCTGGCCTACAAGTCTCTGGGGTGGCCTACAAGTCCCTGGGCTGGCCTACAAGTCCCTGGGGTGGCCTACAAGTCCCTGGGGTGGCCTACAAGTCCCTGGGCTGGCCTACAAGTCCCTGGGGTGGCCTACAAGTCCCTGGGCTGGCCTACAAGTCCCTGGGGTGGCCTACAAGTCCCTGGGCTGGCCTACAAGTCCCTGGGCTGGCCTACAAGTCCCTGGGCTGGCCTACAAGTCCCTGGGCTGGCCTACAAGTCCCTGGGGTGGCCTACAAGTCCCTGGGGTGCCCT
The DNA here is from genome assembly GCA_964020085.1 of Micromussa lordhowensis. Taxonomy (NCBI): domain Eukaryota; kingdom Metazoa; phylum Cnidaria; class Anthozoa; order Scleractinia; family Lobophylliidae; genus Micromussa; species Micromussa lordhowensis. The sequence goes on from CAXHUQ010001230.1 coordinate 57,382, forward strand.
ACAAGTCCCTGGGGTGGCCTACAAGTCCCTGGGCTGGCCTACAAGTCCCTGGGCTGGCCTACAAGTCCCTGGGCTGACCTACAAGTCCCTGGGGTGGCCTACAAGTCCCTGGGCTGGCGTACAAGTCCCTGGGCTGGCCTACAAGTCCCTGGGCTGGCCTACAAGTCCCTGGGGTGGCCTACAAGTCCCTGGGCTGGCCTACAAGTCCCTGGGGTGGCCTACAAGTCCCTGGGCTGGCCTACAAGTCCCTGGGCTGGCCTACAAGTCCCTGGGCTGGCCTACAAGTCCCTGGGCTGGCCTACAAGTCCCTGGGCTGGCCTACAAGTCCCTGGGCTGGCCTACAAGTCCCTGGGATGGCCTACAAGTCCCTGGGATGGCCTACACGTCCCTGGGATGGCCTACACGTCCCTGGGGTGGCCTACAAGTCCCTGGGGTGGCCTACAAGTCCCTGGGGTGGCCTACAAGTCCCTGGGGTGGCCTACAAGTCCCTGGGGTGGCCTACACGTCCCTGGGGTGGCCTACAAGTCCCTGGGGTGGCCTACAAGTCCCTGGGGTGGCCTACACGTCCCTGGGGTGGCCTACAAGTCCCTGGGGTGGCCTACAAGTCCCTGGGGTGGCCTACAAGTCCCTGGGGTGGCCTACAAGTCCCTGGGGTGGCCTACAAGTCCCTGGGGGGCCTACAAGTCCCTGGGTGGCCTACAAGTCCCTGGGGTGGCCTACAAGTCCCTGGGGTGGCCTACAAGTCCCTGGGGTGGCCTACAAGTCCCTGGGGTGGCCTACAAGTCCCTGGGGTGGCCTACAAGTCCCTGGGGTGGCCTACAAGTCCCTGGGGTGGCCTACAAGTCCCTGGGGTGGCCTACAAGTCCCTGGGGTGGCCTACAAGTCCCTGGGGTGGCCTACAAGTCCCTGGGGTGGCCTACAAGTCCCTGGGGTGGCCTACAAGTCCCTGGGGTGGCCTACAAGTCCCTGGGGTGTCCTACAAGTCCCTGGGGTGGCCTACAAGTCCCTGGGGTGGCCTACAAGTCCCTGGGGTGGCCTACAAGTCCCTGGGGTGGCCTACAAGTCCCTGGGGTGGCCTACAAGTCCCTGGGGTGGCCTACAAGTCCCTGGGGTGGCCTACAAGTCCCTGGGGTGGCCTACAAGTCCCTGGGGTGGCCTACAAGTCCCTGGGGTGGCCTACAAGTCCCTGGGGTGGCCTACAAGTCCCTGGGGTGGCCTACAAGTCCCTGGGGTGGCCTACAAGTCCCTGGGGTGGCCTACAAGTCCCTGGGGTGGCCTACAAGTCCCTGGGGTGGCCTACAAGTCCCTGGGGTGGCCTACAAGTCCCTGGGGTGGCCTACAAGTCCCTGGGGTGGCCTACAAGTCCCTGGGGTGGCCTACAAGTCCCTGGGGTGGCCTACAAGTCCCTGGGGTGGCCTACACGTCCCTGGGGTGGCCTACAAGTCCCTGGGGTGGCCTACAAGTCCCTGGGGTGGCCTACAAGTCCCTGGGGTGGCCTACAAGTCCCTGGGGTGGCCTACAAGTCCCTGGGGTGGCCTACAAGTCCCTGGGGTGGCCTACAAGTCCCTGGGGTGGCCTACAAGTCCCTGGGGTGGCCTACAAGTCCCTGGGGTGGCCTACAAGTCCCTGGGGTGGCCTACAAGTGCCTGGGGTGGCCTACAAGTCCCTGGGGTGGCCTACAAGTCCCTGGGAGGCCTACAAGTCCCTGGGGTGGCCTACAAGTCCCTGGGGTGGCCTACAAGTCCGTGGGGTGGCCTACAAGTCCCTGGGGTGGCCTACAAGTCCCTGGGGTGGCCTACAAGTCCCTGGGGTGGCCTACAAGTCCCTGGGGTGGCCTACAAGTCCCTGGGGTGGCCTACAAGTCCCTGGGGTGGCCTACAAGTCCCTGGGGTGGCCTACAAGTCCCTGGGGTGGCCTACAAGTCCCTGGGGTGGCCTACAAGTCCCTGGGGTGGCCTACAAGTCCCTGGGGTGGCCTACAAGTCCCTGGGGTGGCCTACAAGTCCCTGGGGTGGCCTACAAGTCCCTGGGGTGGCCTACAAGTCCCTGGGGTGGCCTACAAGTCCCTGGGGTGGCCTACAAGTCCCTGGGGTGGCCTACAAGTCCCTGGGGTGGCCTACAAGTCCCTGGGGTGGCCTACAAGTCCCTGGGGTGGCCTACAAGTCCCTGGGGTGGCCTACAAGTCCCTGCGGTGGCCTACAAGTCCCTGGGGTGGCCTACAAGTCCCTGGGGTGGCCTACAAGTCCCTGAGGTGGCCTACAAGTCCCTGGGGTGGCCTACAAGTCCCTGGGGTGGCCTACAAGTCCCTGGGGTGGCCTACAAGTCCCTGGGGTGGCCTACAAGTCCCTGGGGTGGCCTACAAGTCCCTGGGGTGGCCTACAAGTCCCTGGGGTGGCCTACAAGTCCCTGGGGTGGCCTACAAGTCCCTGGGGTGGCCTACACGTCCCTGGGGTGGCCTACAAGTCCCTGGGGTGGCCTACACGTCCCCTGGGGTGGCCTACAAGTCCCTGGGGTGGCCTACAAGTCCCTGGGGTGGCCTACAAGTCCCTGGGGTGGCCTACAAGTCCCTGGGGTGGCCTACAAGTCCCTGGGGTGGCCTACAAGTCCCTGGGGTGGCCTACAAGTCCCTGGGGTGGCCTACAAGTCCCTGGGGTGGCCTACAAGTCCCTGGGGTGGCCTACAAGTCCCTGGGGTGGCCTACACGTCCCTGGGGTGGCCTACACGTCCCTGGGGTGGCCTACAAGTCCCTGGGGTGGCCTACACGTCCCTGGGGTGGCCTACAAGTCCCTGGGGTGGCCTACACGTCCCTGGGGTGGCCTACAAGTCCCTGGGGTGGCCTACAAGTCCCTGGGGTGGCCTACAAGTCCCTGGGGTGGCCTACAAGTCCCTGGGGTGGCCTACAAGTCCCTGGGGTGGCCTACAAGTCCCTGGGGTGGCCTACAAGTCCCTGGGGTGGCCTACAAGTCCCTGGGCTGGCCTAAAAGTCCCTGGGCTGGCCTACAAGTCCCTGGGGTGGCCTACAAGTCCCTGGGGTGGCCTACAAGTCCCTGGGCTGGCCTACAAGTCCCTGGGGTGGCCTACAAGTCCCTGGGCTGGCCTACAAGTCCCTGGGGTGGCCTACAAGTCCCTGGGCTGGCCTACAAGTCCCTGGGGTGGCCTACAAGTCCCTGGGGTGGCCTACAAGTCCCTGGGGTGGCCTACAAGTCCCTGGGTTGGCCTACAAGTCCCTGGGGTGGCCTACAAGTCCCTGGGCTGGCCTACAAGTCCCTGGGGTGGCCTACAAGTCCCTGGGGTGGCCTACAAGTCCCTGGGCTGGCCTACAAGTCCCTGGGCTGGCCTACAAGTCCCTGGGGTGGCCTACAAGTCCCTGGGGTGGCCTACACGTCCCTGGGGTGGCCTACAAGTCCCTGGGGTGGCCTACACGTCCCTGGGGTGGCCTACAAGTCCCTGGGGTGGCCTACAAGTCCCTGGGGTGGCCTACAAGTCCCTGGGCTGGCCTACAAGTCCCTGGGGTGGCCTACAAGTCCCTGGGGTGGCCTACAAGTCCCTGGGGTGGCCTACAAGTCCCTGGGCTGGCCTACAAGTCCCTGGGGTGGCCTACAAGTCCCTGGGGTGGCCTACAAGTCCCTGGGGTGGCCTACAAGTCCCTGGGGTGGCCTACAAGTCCCTGGGGTTGCCCTACAAGTCCCTGGGGTGGCCTACAAGTCCCTGGGGTGGCCTACAAGTCCCTGGGGTGGCCTACAAGTCCCTGGGGTGGCCTACAAGTCCCTGGGGTGGCCTACAAGTCCCTGGGGTGGCCTACAAGTCCCTGGGGTGGCCTACAAGTCCCTGGGGTGGCCTACAAGTCCCTGCGGTGGCCTACAAGTCCCTGGGGTGGCCTACAAGTCCCTGGGGTGGCCTACAAGTCCCTGGGGTGGCCTACAAGTCCCTGGGGTGGCCTACAAGTCCCTGGGGTGGCCTACAAGTCCCTGGGGTGGCCTACAAGTCCCTGGGGTGGCCTACAAGTCCCTGGGGTGGCCTACAAGTCCCTGGGGTGGCCTACAAGTCCCTGGGGTGGCCTACAAGTCCCTGGGGTGGCCTACACGTCCCTGGGGTGGCCTACAAGTCCCTGGGGTGGCCTACACGTCCCTGGGGTGGCCTACAAGTCCCTGGGGTGGCCTACAAGTCCCTGGGGTGGCCTACAAGTCCCTGGGGTGGCCTACACGTCCCTGGGGTGGCCTACAAGTCCCTGGGGTGGCCTACAAGTCCCTGGGGTGGCCTACAAGTCCCTGGGGTGGCCTACAAGTCCCTGGGGTGGCCTACAAGTCCCTGGGGTGGCCTACAAGTCCCTGGGGTGGCCTACAAGTCCCTGGGGTGGCCTACACGTCCCTGGGGTGGCCTACACGTCCCTGGGGTGGCCTACAAGTCCCTGGGGTGGCCTACACGTCCCTGGGGTGGCCTACAAGTCCCTGGGGTGGCCTACACGTCCCTGGGGTGGCCTACAAGTCCCTGGGGTGGCCTACAAGTCCCTGGGGTGGCCTACAAGTCCCTGGGGTGGCCTACAAGTCCCTGGGGTGGCCTACAAGTCCCTGGGGTGGCCTACAAGTCCCTGGGGTGGCCTACAAGTCCCTGGGGTGGCCTACAAGTCCCTGGGCTGGCCTACAAGTCCCTGGGGAGGCCTACAAGTCCCTGGGGTGGCCTACAAGTCCCTGGGGTGGCCTACAAGTCCCTGGGGTGGCCTACACGTCCCTGGGGTGGCCTACAAGTCCCTGGGGTGGCCTACAAGTCCCTGGGGTGGCCTACAAGTCCCTGGGCTGGCCTACAAGTCCCTGGGGTGGCCTACAAGTCCCTGGGGTGGCCTACAAGTCCCTGGGGTGGCCTACAAGTCCCTGGGCTGGCCTACAAGTCCCTGGGCTGGCCTACAAGTCCCTGGGATGGCCTACAAGTCCCTGGGGTGGCCTACAAGTCCCTGGGCTGGCCTACAAGTCCGTGGGCTGGCCTACAAGTCCGTGGGCTGGCCTACAAGTCCCTGGGCTGGCCTACAAGTCCGTGGGCTGGCCTACAAATCCCTGGGGTGGCCTACAAGTCCCTGGGCTGGCCTACAAGTCCCTGGGGTGGCCTACAAGTCCCTGGGGTGGCCTACAAGTCCCTGGGGTGGCCTACAAGTCCCTGGGCTGGCCTACAAGTCTCTGGGGTGGCCTACAAGTCCCTGGGCTGGCCTACAAGTCCCTGGGGTGGCCTACAAGTCCCTGGGGTGGCCTACAAGTCCCTGGGCTGGCCTACAAGTCCCTGGGCTGGCCTACAAGTCCCTGGGCTGGCCTACAAGTCCCTGGGGTGGCCTACAAGTCCCTGGGCTGGCCTACAAGTCCCTGGGCTGGCCTACAAGTCCCTGGGCTGGCCTACAAGTCCCTGGGCTGGCCTACAAGTCCCTGGGGTGGCCTACAAGTCCCTGGGGTGGCCTACAAGTCCCTGGGCTGGCCTACAAGTCCCTGGGCTGGCCTACCAGTCCCTGGGGTGGCCTACAAGTCCCTGGGCTGGCCTACAAGTCCCTGGGCTGGCCTACAAGTCCTTGGGCTGGCCTACAAGTCCCTGGGGTGGCCTACAAGTCCCTGGGGTGGCCTACAAGTCCCTGGGTTTGCCTACCGGTCCCTGGGGTGGCCTACAAGTCCCTGGGGTGGCCTACAAGTCCCTGGGCTGGCCTACAAGTCCCTGGGCTGGCCTACAAGTCCCTGGGCTGGCCTACAAGTCCCTGGGCTGGCCTACAAGTCCCTGGGCTGGCCTACAAGTCCCTGGGCTGGCCTACAAGTCCCTGGGGTGGCCTACAAGTGCCTGGGGTGGCCTACAAGTCCCTGGGCTGGCCTACAAGTCCCTTGGGTGGCCTACAAGTCCCTGGGCTGGCCTACAAGTCCCTGGGCTGGCCTACAAGTCCCTGGGCTGGCCTACAAGTCCCTGGGCTGGCCTACAAATCCCTGGGCTGGCCTACAAGTCCCTGGGCTGGCCTACAAGTCCCTGGGCTGGCCTACAAGTCCCTGGGGTGGCCTACAAGTCCCTGGGCTGGCCTACAAGTCCCTGGGGTGGCCTACAAGTCCCTGGGGTGGCCTAAAAGTCCCTGGGCTGGCCTACATGTCCCTGGGCTGGCCTACAAGTCCCTGGGGTGGCCTACAAGTCCCTGGGCTGGCCTACAAGTCCCTGGGCTGGCCTACAAGTCCCTGGGCTGGCCTACCAGTCCCTGGGGTGGCCTACAAGTCCCTGGGCTGGCCTACAAGTCCCTGGGCTGGCCTACAAGTCCTTGGGCTGGCCTACAAGTCCCTGGGGTGGCCTACAAGTCCCTGGGGTGGCCTACAAGTCCCTGGGTTTGCCTACCGGTCCCTGGGGTGGCCTACAAGTCCCTGGGGTGGCCTACAAGTCCCTGGGCTGGCCTACCAGTCCCTGGGGTGGCCTACCAGTCCCTGGGGTGGCCTACAAGTCCCTGGGCTGGCCTACAAGTCCCTGGGCTGGCCTACAAGTCCCTGGGGTGGCCTACAAGTCCCTGGGCTGGCCTACAAGTCCCTGGGCTGGCCTACAAGTCCCTGGGGTGGCCTACAAGTCCCCCGGGTGGCCTACCAGTCCCTGGGCTGGCCTACCAGTCCCTGGGCTGGCCTACAAGTCCCTGGGCTGGCCTACAAGTCCCTGGGCTGGCCTACAAGTCCCTGGGGTGGCCTACAAGTCCCTGGGCTGGCCTACAAGTCCCTGGGGTGGCCTACAAGTCCCTGGGCTGGCCTACCAGTCCCTGGGGTGGCCTACAAGTCCCTTTTTGTTAATATTGTGCTGAATAAGATTACTTGTAAAGTACAACTTGATCTTGCGTTGCGAAGCCCGAGTAAACGCTCTTTTTTTTATTGATAATACTTAATTATTTCATATATAGTTACATCATTTCACTCCTCACGGGAAGATATGAACTCAACAAACTGACCTCGCTCCCAATGTGTGGCTTCATAGCTCAGTTGGTAGAGCATCGCACCGGTATCGCGGAGGTCACGGGTTCGAATCCCGTTGAAGCCCTGATTTTTTTCAAGCTTCTTCTTTCCAGTTGTTTAAATTGGAAAATTCGCTGCGAGGATCATTCTTCACTTTCAGTGTGTGTCTTATAAGCGTAACACTTTTCGATTTCTTGGCACTTAAGGACAGTTTGTTCAAATACTCGTAAATTCGGGAGAGTTTTCTTTAATTTTGATGAATAAATGTGATATCTGCCAATTAGAAGTACATGATGTAGAAGTATGTCCTCTGTACTCTCAACTAGCCCCTTGGCAGGTTGGTTAGGTCAAAGAAAAGTCCTGTGGCTTTATCTGTCGCTGTATCAACCAATGTTGGATTTTTTCCCAAAAGGTTTGGACGAGTTCACAGCCCCAGAAAAGATGGATCAGGCTCTCTGCGTTTTGTTCACAGAAAGTACATTTGTCTGTTAAGGAGATGCCAATTTTATGGAGATAATCATTCGTTGCAATTTTCTGTGAAGAAGTTTAAATTGGAAAGTCTGAAGTTTAGTTTCTTTCGTGCAGTAGAAAGGCAACATATATGACTTATCCCATTTTATTAGATTTTCGTAATTTTCGCAGTCGGTTATCCACTTACTCTGGCTTTTATCGGGTGCTGAAGTGATTCCTTTGACAATTAACTTATAGGCCTCCTTGCAAAAGCTGAGGACGATAGTAACATTTGACTACGAGAAAGTTGGTCTTCGGAGTTCATCCTAGCCTGGACCGGAAACGACCTTTTTAGTTTCGCCAGGGCTGATGTCGGTGTAAAAGAGTTTTATCCGGAGTATAAGAGAATCTCCAAAGTTATAATATCTCAGAGTTTTTTCAATAAAAGGCCATTCAAGAGTGTCAAATGCTTTTTCAAAATCGATGAATAGGAGAAGTCCTGGAGTTTTTTTGATGTCTGTATAACCTAAGATACTATTTAACAACAGTATATTTTCCCCAATAAACCTGTTTTTTGGAAGCCTGTTTGATCGTTATTTATCACCGAAGGCAAGGTTCTTTTTATTCTGTTAGCGATGGATTTTGCAGCAATTTTATAATCACAATTCAGAAGCGAGATGGGTCTCCAGTTTTTTATGTAACATAATGATTTATCTTTCTTTGGAATCAGCGTTAATAATCCTCTCCTCTGTGATACGGAGAGAAGGCCTTTAGCATGGGAAGCGTTTATAGAGGCAAGAAAAAAGGGCTTAATGTCATTCCAGAAGACTTTATAAAATTCAACTGGAATTCCGTCCGTTCCAGGAGTCTTGTTTGATTCCATATTTTTTAAACTTTCCAGACATTCTCTAAACACCTGAAATGTTAAAAAAATCAAGAATCGTCGAAAACAGAATTTAGAAGATGAAGCAAACACCATGCAATTGGATAAAGAGGATACTCAACGAATCAAATTGAATAGTAAATATTTGAGGGTAACTGTTGTGTTGAAATATCCTGATTCTTTTATTTGTTAATATTGTGCTCAATAAGATTACTTGTAAAGTACAACTTGATCTTGCGTTGCGAAGCCCGAGTAAACGCTCTTAGAGCGTCTAATTGTTTCATTAAAAACGCCCCCAAAATATAGAAAACTAAAATAAAAATACAAATAGAAACGCCCCCAAACATTAGGCGTACGCTTACCATATTTGTAGAGCATGGTATAATGGCTCATACACCTTGGTGGCTAAGGCCATGAGTTCAAACGCTTTCCAGTATAGTTTTATAGACTTTCACGGAGAGGATATTAGAGAGATTAAGCACCGCGTATTTTTTTCCCGCGAACGGCAGAGATGGTCACGTGATCTGACATTTTCCGCGTTTGCCGTTTGCCGGCCGCCGTTTCTACTAGAGGAGGACATTTTTCCCGTTTGTAGGGAACGCGAAAACGTGAGTATTTGCAGTCCATTTTTACCCACTATTTCTACATTTTGATCACTTGCTTTTATAGCTAAGCTTCGTTTATCATCCTACTTCTACATGAACTGCTTGTAAAGATAAGAGTTTCAAATTCAAGCCGAAAATACAAAACTTCTCCGTGTCCATTTTTTCTAGTCGCAGTGAATGGCGACCGAGAGTTCCCAGTTCCGTCGTGTCGTCGGGAAGCTTAAACAGACGAACATCGCGGACGGAACGGCAAACGACAAACGGCTAGCCGACGTTCAGCGTTTGCCGTTTTCGCGGTGCTTAATCTAACTATTATCATAGGAGGAGATTACAACCTTGTACTCGATCTGGATAAGGACAAGAAAGGCGGCCTTGTCAAAACTCACCAAAATAGTGTTAAAATCGTTCACGAATCTTCTGAGAAATTAGATTTGCTTGACGTCTGGAGGGTTTTACACCCTGATACTAATAATTTCACGTGGAGACAGCGTCATCCAAGAATACAATGTAGACTCGATTTCTTTTTAGTCAGCCAAAGCACAGTTAACATTACGACATCCGCAGATATCGTCCCAGGCTATAAAACGGACCATTCGATGATTACACTACGCTTATTACTACATTCAAATCCACGCGGACCAGGTTTCTGGAAATTAAATACGTATTTTTTAACCGAACTGGAGTATGTAAACCAAATTAAAACAGCGATTCAGGAAACGTGTGAAGAGTATAAAAATGATGAATTCGTCAACCCCTCTCACCTTTGGGAAATGATAAAGCTAAAAGTGCGCGAAAAATCGCTCCGCCACCCTAAAATTAAAACAAAACAGACCAAACAACGCGAAATATATGTAGAACAAACAATTGCCAGATTACAAGAGGAACTCGACAACAGAAATACTGATGACACGCTCTCATCACACCTGGAGGAGCAATTGAACGAAAGTAGACTTTTAAAAGCTTGAGAAGATTATTGAACTTCGCACTAAAGGAGCAATTTTGAGATCCAAAACGAGGTGGTATAATGAAGGAGAGAAAAATACCAAATATTTTCTAAATTTGGAAAAACTACACCACAAGCAAGGGACAATTAGTCAAATTAAGCTAAGTGATCGGGATTTTGTCACCTCGGAGGAAAAAATCTTAACTGAATGCGTATCTTTTTACAAAAACCTCTATTCATCCAAAAGCATGACATACGACCAAAATGATACCACCTTTTTTCCTGAGCGTGAAGATGAAAGGACTATAGCCATGACCATGAGCTAACTGCGTATGAAGGAGTGCTCACCGAAAAAGAATGCTTAGAGGCACTCAAAGATATGGGAACAGAAAAGACCCCTGGGACTGATGGTTTGCCAGCTGAATTTTACAAAGTATTTTGGAATGATATATCCGCCATCCCTATCGGAGCACTAAATTACGCTTATGAAACTGGACAACTTTCAGTAACTCAGAGAAGAGGAATTCTCAAACTCATCCCTAAGAAAGACGCAGAACCATTCTTTATAAAAAACTGGAGACCTCTCACCCTCCTAAACTGCGACTACAAGATAGCGGCAAAGTCAATTGCTAATCGCTTGAAACTTTCTCTACCTGACTGGCTTCATAAAAGGTAGATTTATTGGCGAAAACATTCGCCTCATTGATAGTGTCATTTGCTACGCCAAAGAGAAAAATATTCCAGGATTACTTGTTTTTGGATTTTGAGAAAGCTTTTGACACGATAGAATGGCCTTTCATCGTAAAAAGCTTTCAGCATTTTGGTTTTGGCAATAGCATTCTAAAGTGGCTTAATCTTTTTTATTGTCGCCCAGAAAGCTGTGTTTTGAATAACGGTTGGGCGAGCAATTTCTTTGAAATTCAAAGAGGTGTAAGACAAGGTTGTCCTCTCTCGCTTTACCTGTTTGTTTTGTCTGTTGAAGTGCTAGCCAAGGCAATTCGGAAAAACCAAAGCATTAAAGGCATCTTCGTGAACAGAAGAGAAATTAAATTGAGTCAGTATGCAGACGATACAACACTCATACTTGACGGTACTAAGGAATCCCTAAAGGCCTCTCTTAAAACGCTGGATGATTTTTATGAAGTGTCTGGTTTAAAACTTAATGACAAAAAAACTGAAGCCCTTTGGATTGGAACTAATAGTGGAAACGATGGGATATCAACTCCTGGAAGAAATTTTAAATGGCCTAAATCAGACAAAGTAAAAGCTTTAGGCGTCTGGTTCTCAATTGATCCAGAAGCAACAGCAACCTTAAATTATAATGAAAAACGGGATAAGGTTCAAAACGTTTTAAGCTGCTGGAAATACCGCAGACTTACTCTCACTGGAAAAATTATAGTCCTAAAGAGTCTAGTTGCTTCCCAACTCGTATATGTGCTCTCTCCTTTACATACAAATGCGAAAGTTAACAAAGAAGTAAATAAGTTATTCTTTTCATTCCTCTGGAATGGAAAAGGAGATAAAATTAAGCGGGATATAATCATTAATGATTACTCAAATGGGGGTCTTAAAATGATAGATATACAATCTTTTACCTAAAAGTCCCTAAAAGCTACATGGATTAAAAAATATTTAGATGAAGGAAATCAGGGGAAATGGAAATATTTTTTTGATCTTGAGCTACAGAGACATGGAGGATCAATAGTACTCACTAGCAACCTAAATAAGAAAGACACAATAGAGAATCTTAAGATTAAAAACTGCTTTATAAAGGAGGCTCTGTTAATCTGGGCAGAAGTTAATTTTGAGGATCACATAATGCCCGAGAAACAATTTCTCGAGCAAATTTTAAGGTACAACTCACTCGTAAGAATCGATAACTGCCCCTTATTTTATCAAGAATGGTTCGACAGGGGCATCACGAAAGTGAAACATCTGAAAAATGCCTCTAACAACTTTTTATCATTAGCTGAAATGAAGCGCAAATACAGCCTTAATTTTTGCCCTCTAAAGTACTACGGGCTTATGTCTGCTCTGAAATCTCTTTGGAGCAAATGTAAAAACGACTGTATCAACATTTGTAACTATGAAAGCTTTGTGGAAAAAATAACAAAACGCCAAAGTGCGAATAAACTGGTTTACACTAAACTGATTTCCACAAAATGCACACACCCAACCCATAATCAACAGAAATGGCTAAAAGACTGCCACCAGACTGATGATGATTCAATTAACTGGCGAGATGCCTCTAAATGTACTAAAAGTACGAGAATTCTTGAATAAACTCTTGCATAGACGAATAGCAACGAATGAGTTCCTGACAAAAATTGGAGTAAGAGACGACCCAAACTGCTCTTTTTGCAATGAAGAACAGGAAAAATTATTCCATCTATTTTGGTCTTGTCCTAAAGTCGTCTCCTTCTGGCATGAATTAATCGAAAGGCTAAGCGTACTGCACATTATTTCCGAACACTACACAATAGAACCACTTGTCGCTCTCGGTTTAAAGCCGGATTGCTCCAAGAACCATCAACAAATTAATTTCTCCTGCCTCTTAGCCAGGTTCTATATCTGGATGAGCAAAAGAAAAGAAACCGCACCAAAGGTAAAAGGTTTCCTACAATACTTAAAATCAATCTATGATATTGAGGCCAATGCAGGAACTGCTCTTCCCAAGAAATGGGAACTTGTAATTTGAACACATCATCCTAGTAAGCCTGGTTGTTTTGAAGCTCTCAGTGTTTCTTGATCCCCTGTACATTGTCTGTTTTTGACTTTGGGTACATTTGCTCCGCAATCACTCCTTTCTAAGAAAATAACAATGCAAAACTTTCGTTATATATCTAAATAGCGTATTATAATTGCAGTGCTTTCCTTTTTTTCCTTTTCTTTTCTTTTTTGTAAGTAGCTTCTTCGTCACTGTAACTGTTAGCAGTGTACGTCGTTTAGAATTGTTTTATTATTTACTAATCGTTTTTTATCACAATGTATATTTGCAAGTGTAAGCAATTATCAGTAGTTTTTGTATAGCAGTGCATGTAGTAGATTATGGTATATGGTATTGTAAGTAGATTAAGTATTTGAGTGTTTTCCTGTAAGTGGAGTAAGTAGAATGTAAGTTATTTCATGTGTTTTGCAATAAAAAAAAAATAAATAAAAAAAAAATAAAAAAAGTAGTTTTATAAACATAGCATTTTCAGTGATTGTCGTTATGGTTCACACACCAAATTTTCCGCTATCGGAATGCCAAAAACAGAAAGGGCCACAAGTTTATTTATTACCTTAAAGTTTCCAACCCCTATTTCAGGTCTATTTACAACATTTGTTTATGCTCGCAATGAGCCCAGCGTGCTCTAGTTGTTTAGCCAGGCCACCGTTCCGGGGGGGGGGGGGGAGGTACTCCCTTACATGGGCTATATAGGTATGTGCAGCCCCAAAGGGTATGGTTTTTCAGCCGTTTTGATCATAGATAGGGTATCGATTTTGGCCATGAACAGAGATGGTTTTTGCACTCGTCTTGAATTGGATATGTTTTTAAGAAGCTACTTTTTTCATCATTATAGGGATAAGTCCATGAACAAAAACCCTTTAAGATCGGTCTGAACTGAGTAGTTAATTGTAAGGCAGGTCTTAAACAGGGTAGGGAAAATCACAGATTTTGGTCATAAATAGGGTTAGGGTTTTGAGAAGCGGGCCGCACCCCACCACCCAATTCTTCATTATGATGTGACGTCATCATTTCCCAAAATAAAAAATTATCAATCCTTCTGAAGCTTTAGTTTCATGAGATGTAAGACCCTCTAATAACTTGTCGTTTTGCAACGCTGATTGGTTTAAAACCGTGTTTCTATAACTCGATACAAACACAGAACTAGCACGAGCTGTTGAGGTAATGATGGGGCGAACAAAGAGAATCTACATTTTGATGATCGAAGTAAACAAGTTGTTTTTCTTTTTCTTCGTCGCAGTATTTTCTAAAAGAAATAGAAAACATGTTCTCAAATTATAGAAACACTCGTGAAAGTTTGGGAGAACTCGAAAAAGCTGTGGAAACACTCACTCACCTACGGCTCGTGTTCCCACAGCATTTCTCGTTCTCCCAAACCTCCACTCGTGTTTGTATTAAACAATTAGATTATGAGCTGGAGATTTCTATCGCGTGATAGTTGACGAGGGCGTAGCCCGAGTCAACTATCACGCATAGAAATCGAGAGCGAATAATCTAATTGTTTTAGTATAAATCTACTAGTCGTTCAAAACTTAATCTAAATCCTCTTCTCAACACTTCGAAAACGCCAAGAAACGGCCGTCATTTTGTTAACAAGTGCACACTG
>CAXHUQ010001230.1:76533-92533 GCA_964020085.1 Micromussa lordhowensis
TGAACTCCCAGGACAGTGCAACGATCGATGTCATACAAATTTACAGGCTACTGAGGCCCGGTCCAAACGCCGCTCCACTCATGTGCCGAACCAAACTTGATTAAGTTCTAGTTTAGAGCGACTTTGGAGCGACGGCTGGTTCAGACGGCGTACTTGTGTCGAACTTAATTCGGGAAGCCGGTGATAAAAATTTTCGGCAAGAAAATATGCGCTCTGAATTCTACGGTGGCCCATTAGGGACAGCGCTACAAACCTAAAAAAACACAAATTACAAAAATATACTACTGCAAACTAAATCAAATACACTACGAATAAAATTAAAACAGCACAGCCAGTGAAAAATCGAATGTACTCCTACACAATAAAGTGAAACGCTACACACCGAAAAAACAAGTTAACCGCACACTCCCAATCAAAGCAAAACGCGCACCCCAAATCAAGAGAAATCAAAGGCTCTCTGAGCAGCTCATGGATGAATAGCCCAATGCCAAGTTTACTTTTGCCACTTTGGCAAAACGAGTCTTTGAGAGAAACTATTGGTATGAAAGTATACGTCACCTGCACGGTCATTCGCATGAAAATCAAGTGATTTTCATGGGAAACTAACGTTTGGCACAAGCACTCGTTCTGCAAATAGAAACTCAGACGGTGGAAGTCAAAGTCTACATTTGTGCCAAGCGGCCCATCAGGCCAGCACTGATAAAAAAATAATCTAACAAAAAAACAAGTTACCATCTTCTCGTGGTCTGTTTACAATGTCCGATTAAAAGCTTTAGATATCAAGAGGGTCGTACAGGGTCGATACAGGGAAGTCTCTGGCACGGTTCACGAACCTAAAATACAGAGGATCACGGTTCACGGATAAAAAAAATTTCGATTCCCGAATTACGAAAATAAGAAAGTAAGGACCTGTTCTTACATTAAAAACAGTGTTTGTAGGAAGCAAAATCGCAAATGGCTAAATCAAGGCTCCGTATTGCATATTGCATGGCTAAGGCACTCTCGATAGACCACTGTAACTATTCGGAGAACTTGTGTCTCAAAATCACGTAGAGTTGTGTGGTAAAATCACGAATATCGGTTAATATTTCAGGTTCTTCACGGATCACGCAAAAGCTTAAAAAAAACGCGGTTACTTACACTGTCTGCGAAACGTGACTCTCTTGCCCTTCAGCAAATATACGAAAAAAAGAGTATCTGATTACATTCTTTGCATAGCGCGAGTTTAGCGTGACTTGTAATCGGAGAATTTTGTTTACGCCAAATGAAAAAACACCTTGACCTTTCAATATCAATATAAATTTACACATGGGTTTTTGACGAGCGCTATGCTTCTTGTCTTTCCATGTCCATTTGTTACAGCTACTGCTGCTTAACTTGACAAATTTCAATTTTACAACTCCACGAGTTGAACCAAAAACCATCTTCGTGCCGCGTTAGCCGCCATATTGTACAAACTCCATGTTGTCGGACAAAAAATTCGTCTTTCTAGTACCCCGCTAAAACCTGCTGAACCTACACCACGAAGTGCCTAGGAAAAGAACCATACTAAGCAGGGGAGGGTTGGGAGAAACGATTTAATCCGGTTTAATGAATAAATTAATCAGAATCGAGTGAGTGAGTGAGTGAGTGAGTGAGTGAGTGATCGAGTGCCATCCGACTGCCTCCTAAAGCTCATGGATGTTACGTAACATCCATGAGCAAAAACTCACTGCAAACAAAAAGCTAACGCACGCCGCAAATGAAAGGGAAATAATCTATGCGTGCGCATTTGCGTGTGAAGGCCTGAGACCGAGAATAAAACAAAATGGCGTCCGTGGAAGAAGGAAGCAGCTCAAGCGGAGACGAGGCCGAATCAACTTTAAACGACTACTTACCTCGTGGGTCTGAGCGAGATGTAATTGAATATTACTTTTACAGAGGTCTTACGTATAGGCATATTACTCTGATGTTGGAAAAGCAGCATAATATTATCATGAATCAGCGAACTCTCAAGCGAAGACTGAAAGATTATGGACTTAAGAGACGTGAAACTTTCGATGATGAGCACAAGCAACGCCTCAGGGATCTTATTTTACAAGAAGTATGCACTTGTCCTGATAGCCTCAATGGCTACAGGACTATGTGGAATGTCTTACGCCTTAGACACCGGATTGATGTTCCTTTGCCTCAAGCCAAAGAATTTGTCGACTAAAGCCGTCTACACAGCCGTGAACAGAAAAGCCATAAGGCTTTAGTTTATCGTACCCGTCCATGTGCCAGCAAAAGTTGGGTCCAGGTGACATATACGTTCTGCGCAGAAGACAACGGCTCTTTCTTTGTTCCACTTTTCTAGGATCAACCTCCTTTAATAGTGACTCTACTAATCGCCGAGGAACATTAATCCGGTGTCAAATTCAAGTTCAAGTTCATTTATTCACACTTATTCAGTTACAATATAACAACAATAGAGAATAAAATAGAAGTAAAACAAACAGAGCTGACTATGCATTGAGCTAAGCATAACAAAGGAAAAAGTGTGTAGCAGCCAAAGGAGCAGAGCTTTCGATTTGGCTGCTACCACAGAACAATTATAAGTGGCTGGAGGTTATACAGAGCTAATAAAAACTAATTATATAAAGCTCTGGTTAGATTAATTATATTGAAAAGGAAGAGTATGTATGAGTAACAATAACTATCTAAATTAAATAAATAAATAGGGCTAAATAATAGATTAAAGTTATTCAACATGCCTGACTTTCAGGTAGGAAGAGTTTATATTCTTTTTTAAAACTGTTGAATTCAAGACACTTAATTTTCATAGGTGTTGTTTCCCAGATCTGTGATGCCACTACGCTAAACCTTGCCAGGCCATAATTAGTTCTAGAAAATGGTCTGTGTAGGTATTGATTAGAGGCATATCTAGTATTATATGCACAGCCGAAGCTTGTTGAGCTAAATCATAGAGGGCAGGAGGTGTATCCTTTTTCCTATATTGTAATTTATGCACAAGAGTGCCAATTTTTAATTTAAAAACATTCTCTAACTTTACGTTTTCTAAAAGTGTAAAGTATGGTGTGGGACTTTCTCTCTTGTTTGCAAAGAAGATGCAGCGAATACAGTTATTTTGACTTATTTTAATTTTATTTAATTTAGTTTGGTATGCGGCGCTCCAGCTCATTAGTCCATACGTCAGATAGGGATATATAAGAGTATAGTACAGTTGTTTGAGTGTACTCATAGGCACATAATATCTAAGTTTAAATAAAATTCCAATGTTGTTTTGTTATTTTGTTATTAATGTGCTGGAGCTGAGCATCCCATTTTAGATGTTCATCAATAACGACCCCTAAGTATTTGATCTGGGACTTTTGCTCTATATTACACACTGTTATTCCAATATTTGTTTTCTCCTTAGGTGAAGTAATTATTATGTAATTGGTCTTAAAGTTAATGGGCAGCATATTTGCTGCACAAAAATTTAAGACCTTTCCAAGTTCTTCATTAATGATTGATTGTAACTGTTCTGGGTCTCTTGTAGAATAAAACATATTTGTATCATCTGCAAAAATTCTAAAAGTTAATTTCTTAGAAGACCTGGGAAAATCATTAATATATAATAAAAACAGCAGTGGACCTAATGTGGAGCCTTGAGGTACACCACATGTAATGGTTTTCAGGCTAGATTCAACATTACCAATCTTAACATATTGTTTACGATTAGCTATGTAGCCTGAAAACCATGCATGGGGGAGTCCTCGGACTCCATATTTATACAATTTTTCTAAGAGAATATGGTAGTTAATTGTATCGAGGACCTCAGAAAAGTCCAAAAAGATACCACATGTTACTTTTTGATCATCAACTGCTGACTTTAGTTTCTCCACAGTTTCTAGAATTGCATATTCAGTAGAATATCTCTTTCTAAAACCAAACTGGAAGTTATAAAGTAGACATTGTTTTTCCAGATAGGACACAAGTTGATCATACACTAATCTTTCCAGTACTTTACTAAAGGGAGAAATAACTGCTATTGACCTATAATTTCCTAACTCAGATATACTACCACTTTTAAATATTGGAGTTACTTTTGATATTTTAAAGATTTCAGGAAACTCCCCCGATAATATTGACTTATTGTATATTTCAGTGAAGGGTGCAGAGAGGCGAGTTGTCCACTTGCAAGGACAAAGCGTAAGACATGCCACATAGTCCTGTAGCCATTGAGGCTATCAGGACCAGTGCATATTTCTTGTAAAATAAGATCCCTGAGGCGTTGCTTGTGCTCATCATCGAAAGTTTCACGTCTCTCTTAAGTCCATAATCTTTCAGTCTTCGCTTGAGAGTTCGCTGATTCATGATAATATTATGCTGCTTTTCCAACATCAGAGTAATATGCCTATACGTAAGACCTCTGTAAAAGTAATATTCAATTACATCTCGCTCAGACCCACGAGGTAAGAAGTCGTTTAAAGTTGATTCGGCCTCGTCTTGCTTGAGCTGCCTCCTTCTTGCACGGACGCCATTTTGTTTTATTTTGTTTTCTTACTACTCAGTCTCAGGCCTTCACACGCAATTGCGCACGCATAGATTATTTCCCTTTCATTTGCGGCGTGCGTTAGCTTTTTGTTTGCAGTGAATTTTTTGTCTTGATTTGGGGTGCGCGTTTTGCTTTGATTTGCAGTGTGCGGTTAACTTTGTTTTCGGTGTGTAGCGTTTCACTTTATTGTGTAGAAGTACATTCGATTTTTCACTGGCCGTGCTGTTTTAATTTTATTCGTAGTGTATTTGATTTAGTTTGCAGTTGTATATTTTTGTAATTTGTGTTTTGTTAGGTTTGTAGCGCTGTCCCTAATGGGCCACCGTAGAATTCAAGGACTCTGTCCGAACAGGAAAGCTTTGACTAACATTTCGCTGTTATAGCAAAATTTAAGGTAGCAAATTCAAGGTTTAGTGTTTGTATTTAGACATGTTTTCTCCCGGTCAATTCGACCTGTTAAAGGGAAATCTCATAAGCTGGGATATTATCACGAAGAAAAAGCAAAAAATTGAATTTGCGCTAAAGAAACTCGCTTATTCGCTACTTGCACATACCCATAATCCTTTGCGTTTTGGGGGGTAACCAGTAGAAGAAATGTATACTAATGCTTAAAAATGCACCAGAATTTACCAAAATCATGATAGGAGAAATTTGTACTAGTTTATAACTAAATGTAGAGAATTTTTTGTTTTTGTCCATACATCGTCTTGTAATTTTACAGACGATGTATGGACAAAAAAAAATTTCTCTACATTTAGTTATAAACTAGTACAAATTTCTCCTATCATGATTTTGGTAAATTCTGGTGCATTTTTAAGCATTAGTAGCTGGTTTTGCGAGCTCACCGAACTAATTTTTGTCATGATACCATACATTTCTTCTACTGGCTACCCCCCCAAAACGCAAGGGATTATGGGTCATGTGCAAGTAGCGAATACAGTCCCGTTTCTCATAAATCGATTTCTTGTCTCTATTTTTAGTTAGCGACGACTTCGAGCTTCATGCATGACTGGTCACGCCACTCAATATTGAGCCAGTCACGAGTCTCGTTATATGAAAAATACAATACCGTAATTTATGCATCAGGTTCGGCACATGGCAAGAACGCCGTATGAATCAGCCGCCGCTCCAACGTTGCATAGTGCGACAGACCCTGCCGAATTTAATGTCGTTTGCCGTTCCAAATCTAACCTGCCGAACCAAACTGATTCAAACGCCGCTCTTCTGCCGTACTTAACTCATCAGTTAGGTTCGGCGCATGAATGGAGCGGCGTTTGGAACGGGCCTGAGATCCATGCGAGATCGGTCCTATTTTTAGATTAGCCGTGGGATTCTTCTGCATCTGTGCGACAACGTCGCTTCCAGCTCTGCTTCCAGCTACATAAATATTCCATGGATTTCTTTAACCTCTTTCGATCCTCCCTATATGTGACCCACTTTATATCGATAAAAGTTCTAAAAAGACATGCCACTTGTCTTTTAGAACGCTGTCCAAAATGAAAGTTTTCAAGTAATCAAGATTCAACTCAACTCTGTCGAAGAACGATCATAACAACAAGGATTTCTCTTTCCTTTAAAAAACAACATTCACCATTTTGACTTAATTTCGTTACCGGGCCTCGCTCTTCCCACAGAAACCAGTGATATCCCTGAAAACTTGAAAAAATCATCCGCGTAAAGGCCTCTAGGCCTCTTGTTCTTTATTTTTGTGACAGCCATATATCTTACCGTCACACCTGAAGTTTATTACACCCTGAATAAATTTTTGAGGGACGTTTTTTTTACAACTCTACCTTGAAGACCCGTCGTCAGTTGAGTCGGGACCCGTTTTTTACCCGGGGAAATAAAGTATTCTCCGGCCCTTTCTTGTCCAAGAAAATTACACACAAGAGAAGACAAGAGACGAGTCAGTGATCTAGCTGTAGAAAAGTCTGAAATGCATAAACACATGATGTTATTTCTACCTTTCTTAGCATCCTTTGTTCGTTTCTCTTCTTTTTTCTTGTCTTCTTCTTCATTTTCCTCTTCATCGTCATCCTCTTCTTCATCATCGTCTTCCTCCTCTTCGCTATCCTCTTCAGCTTCCTGCTTTTTCTTGGAAACAGCTTTTTTATCTTTACCTTTAACTTCTGATTTCCCGCTGCCCAACTCTTTTCGCTGCTTCTTCTGTTTGCTTGCCTTATCTTCTTCATCCTCATCTTCGTCCTCTTCTTCGCTTTCCTCTTCCTCAGAATCCTCTTCCTCCTCCTCCTCCTCTTCTTCTTGGTCGTTCTTCTTCACTTTTGTTACTTCAAGTCTCTTTCCAACAACCTTAAGTGTCTCGCTCTTCTCGGATTTCTTCCCCTCCTCTGAACTCTCTTCATCTTCGTCTTCCTCGTCACTTTCGTCGTCTTCTTCACCGGATTCTTCGTCTTCATCTTCTTCTTTACCTTTCTTGCCCTCCTTTGATGCAGCAGTTGTGACTGTTTCTCCTTGCTTCTTTACAGCAGCTGCTGCTGCTGTTTTCTTTTTCTCGGGAGGCTCTTCCTCTACACTATCACTTTCATCTGCAGTCATGGATTCCTCTGACTCTTCACCTACAATTTGTAAGACATTAATTATTACGGAAATCGTTAGTTTAAGGCAGCTTAAAACCGTTTCCAACAATTTCCAAGACGTAGATTTTGATGGTTCAGAGCCACCTTAAGTTTTACAAACCTTAAGGTGGCTCTGAACTCCATGTACAGATTTTTTTTAAACTTTGCCAAAAGTTGCGTCTTATCCTGGTTATCAAAATTTGATAATATCAAAAATTTTCACCGTTCCGTTTTTGAATAATAATAATAAACCTCAAATTAAGGGTGTTTTTAGCAGGTCATACAGTGTCTATGGTAACCTATTGTGTCACGAAAATGATAACAACGTGTTCACCAATGACTGGGCAGTTTTGTGATACCATGATTGTAGCATCAAATGATAAAGAGTTATTATAATGACCAATCAAAGTCTTGGAAAGTGCTGGAAACTTTTTTGAGCAATCTTAAAACAGGGCTCAAAATAACTGCCGGTCACCGGACAATGTCCGGCCAAGATGACTATTTGTCCGGACAAAATTTGGGTTTGGCGGTCATTTTGACCGGTCAAGTACGCGGTTTCCAAATAATTCACTAGAAAAAAAATTTCCTTTATTTCTGGAAAATATAAACAGTGAAATAATAAAATATCTCAGCGGCTTCTAGTTACAAAATAGGAGAATACAGATGAGACGGTTATGATCGTCGGCTTCGTGAATGCTGTGGCGTCTTAGCGGCTTGCTAAAATAACACAGGAAACATCAACGTCTGTAAATACGCTAAACAGACTAGACAACAATGAACATCGCATCAATCAATGTCGCAGTTACAGATTTAATCTTCAGTTTATTTCCTACATGCTGACCGAGCATGTTGAGCGGCGGAAGGCAGCGATCTTTCGCTTGTAGCACGAGCCTATGCAGCCCTATTAGTGTTTGGTAGAAACTCGAAGTGTTTACAACCAAAATCGCATTCAGCGTAAGTGGTAAGTTAATATACAATTATGTGCAGGGTAACTACGATAAAATGAGCATTTCCAATAAAATAATATAGCGAGTTTTTATTGTTGTTAACCCAGGCAAGTTTCATGTCGAGTAGAATTAATGCAGTCTGTGGAAATGAAAATCAAACATATTTAAGTGATACTTTTAGCGATTAAAACTTTTATCCTCTTTAACAACACATTTTTGTGCATATGAGGCGATATTTTTGGCTTAATAGGGAAATTCTTCAAAATAAGCATTTTCAATATTTTGACCGGTCAAAAACGAGACATGACCGAGCTAAAATTGGTTTGGCCGGTCAACATGACCGGCCACCGTTCAAAAATTATTTTGAGCCCTGTTAAAACTAAAAACTTCTAGGCTTTTTGCCCTCGGATTTCACTGCAAGATTGCAATTCAAATTAAAAAGGTCCACATTAGAGTAATTTTTAGCAAAAGAAATAATTAACGGGAGGCAGCAGACTCTAGATCATTTCGAGAATTAACAATAATTAGTAAATAGTACGTTAAAGGCCCTGTCCATTTACGCCGGGGAAATTTGAAAACGCAGCTTCATTTCTAAGGTTAGGCCTACCGTCCACACTAATCCGTCACGAAAACGAGCTTTTCGTGATTTCCCTGACCGAGTTTTCCTCAACCACAAATCCAAAATGACCGGTTACTGCTGCGTTTTCAAATCTCTCCGGCGTAGTGTTGACGGAAAACATTTGATGCGTTTACAGAGTGAAACTTCCGTTTTCAAATTCATCCGGCGTAGTGCGGCATTTTTCAAAATTTCAAAGTTCAGAGAAATTGTGCACACAGGTAAAATTTCGTCATCGTTTCATTTCATCAGTACTTTAAAGTGTTTCATATGAACTGCAAAATTTGTTTTCGCCATTGGTGATATTAAAAATGATTTCTTTTGAGAATACATTTAAAACCGTCGCACAGAAGTTTGCAATACAATGTAAATATCCTCGGTACAAAGTTTTTGTCGGCTTGTTACTTTACTCAAACTTCTGGTGGATTCCTTCTTAAAATGTTGCCTAGAAAAGATATCCACTACAACCTGTTAAAACGAATATTTTCGTGTCCACAGCTCACCTGTTTTTATAGTATCAACTTTTGTCTCTTTCTCCTTTAAACTTGCTGTTTGCCTTGCTTTTTTCTTGTCGTCCTCCTCGTTTTCATCTTCGTCATCTTCACTTTCTGATATGCCAGAGGAACTTTCAGCATCTTTCCGTTTTTTAGCCGGTTTAGTGACCTGTGAGTCAAAGAAAACAAAATTTTGTACTCAGTTAACAAAATTAATGGTGATTTTAAGGTGATTCCATCAAAAAAGGAGGAGTATTAAAAAATTCTCAAATGTCGTCCACTTGGTAATTATAGGGAGATTAAGTATCGACGACGGTGACGCCGAGAACAACGCTTATCAAAAATGATTTTATGTTTTACCAGCAAAGTTCGCAGTTGTCTAGATCTGTTCAGTAAGCCTATGACTCTAAAAACGTGCTCAGGCTAAATATGTAATGACAGCGTTTAATTCAAAATGGAATACAAAAAAATTAGCCGTCGTCGTTCGAGTTCCTCAGGCCCCGTTTACACGGGTCCGGACAAGTTTTTGCACGAACAAGCACTGGCACGGTTCCACGTTGCGTTTACACGGGACCGGCGGAACTGGAGGAATTTTTGAACGGTTAAGTGTGCAAGTTTGGAACCTGAAAAAAGCAGGCCTAAAACTTGCACACTTAGCCGTTCAAAAATTCGTCCAGTTCTACCGGTCCCGTGTAAACGCAACGTGGAACTGTGTACGTTTTTGACCGTGCAAAAATTTGTCCTGACCCGTGTAAACGGGACCTCAGACTACGCAGAACTTGCCCATTTAACGTTGTTGTTTTGAAGAGTAGGGCAAAAAAATGTACAAAGATTTATAACGCACGTGCACAGCCATTGTTCTGCTCGATGAACCTTTTGTTTGGTGACGTTCTCGTTGCCGTTGCCGTCGTGGTTTGCTTAAACTCCCTCATGTAATTAATATTACAAAATTTCAGTAAAAGCTGGGTGTGTATGGGTGGCCGTTATAGTAACTATTCGACTTTCCTTACGACCCCAGGTAACCTGAGAGTGGAACTAAAATTTGGTGCTACATTATTAACTACTTTTATAGTAAAGGAATGAGAGCTATGAAACAAAAGGCTACGCTGCCTACTCACATATCCAGAATTTCCTATAAAATGTGTTCTTTATATCATTCAAATAAAAATATCTCAAAGTAGAATTTTTGAATTTTTCTATAAATCATGATATATTGTATTCAGTCGTATACCATTTCAATTTATGCATTAAAAAGTGGGGGTACAATGCTTGTTTGGGAGAAAACGACTCACTATTTATTTCACATTATACAAAAGTGAAAAACTACGCACCTTTGTTTTTCTGCTCGTAGATAGCTTATTTTCTTTGTCCAAATCTCTTTTTCTTTGTTCCTTTTCTGCTATTGATCAATAAACAGTAGAGCATGGTAAGTGCACGTATATAATTCCCAATGAGAAAACTATCTATTCAAACAAAAGTGTTTCTCCATATGTATTTGATGTAACATATATATGCACTATCCCCAACAGACCCTTTGCATAAATGGCGCCTAAATTTGAATAACAATACTTATACATCCTAAGCCTCACAATCATGTGAAAAAACATTAGTACGAGGCTAAGGATGTATAAAGTATTGTTATGCAAATTTAGGCGCCATTTATGCAAAGGGTCTATAGGCTACAGTTGTGTGCTTAGTAACCTGGCCTAGAAATGCAAGCGAGGCTGGAGGTGACCTTGCTTTGATCTACAGACCTCTTAAGCCATTTTGTTGCACAAAACCTGCAATAAGCGGACACTTCAAGGCTTTTTTACTTCTAAAAGCTCAGCTCAGACACCATTGACATTGTTCAGCGATGTCGTTTCAAAGCTAAGTAGATTATTCCAGATTGATGCATCGACTATCTGGACATTGTGCTATGAGCAGTCTTTGATCTTAAACTGTGTTACAAAAGGGTTAATAATTAACTATTATTGCTGAACCTGTTTAGAGCGGACACCCTGTATTAAGCGGACACTAGTGAAGGTCCCAGCGGTGTCCGCCTAATACAGGTTTCACTGTATACTAATGGTGCAAATGATGCAATCTGATTGAATGAGCTACTTGGAGACTTTCAGCCATTTACAGTGAAAATGGGTGAAGGTTGTCCACAAAACGGCAACGTTTTCTAGTTTCTCTTACTAATGTTCGAGGAAGATTTTAGAAATTTTACTGGATAATTAAATTCTCAAGAGATGTAAAGAAAGGACCCTGACCATTATGAACCTCTAAAACCTCCAAATTTTTCAATGAACAGGTGAACGTGCATGTACAAATGCAAGTTTTAAAAAACAATTAAACCCCTTCTCTCCATGACAGCCACATCTCTAGATAAGCCACTTTCCTCTGTCCCCAAGATGGCAGTTGTGCCATATTATATTCATGTCCAACAGACCCCAAGTCCAACTGTGCACTTACCTTGCTCTTCTCGTGATATTTTAGGTAATGTCGACATATCAAGGGGGTTGACAGGCATCTTTTCCTCTTTGGACAACTCCTTCTTCAGCACTGGAAGTGTCCGAGACAACGGAGGTAAAGTAGACTTGTTGATAGGTGGCAGTGAACCTCCTCCTAATGAGTTACCCAAGCTCTAAATAATATTGAATGGCTCAGTAAATAGGCCTTAATGTTAAAAGTATGCAGTTGACATGTTTTAACTCATATGTATATCTTTGTTCTCACACACCACTGGTAGCCATGTCAAGCTGACCACTGCCGCCTGACCTTTATTGCAAAATCAAAGCTAATACAAAAGCGTTACATGAAAGACTGGAATATTGAAAAAGTTCAAGGCTTGTACATCATACTGGCATAATTTGTAAAATAACTTAAATTCTTTGGGTGGGTGGGTGGAAAAGTTGGCAATGGCGGATGCAACAGAAATGACTGTCCGCCCACATGTCAAGTAACCTATACCTAGGCCCCAGCAGTGTGTGAGGAAAACATTTTTTTCACTTATTTTGTTTCACTCAGCCAGTGAAAAAGCATGAGGTACGAGGTCCATATTGGGGAAATATTGGTTAGACAAGTTCTTCTTTGCAAGTTAATGGACCTCACCTGTGGCTCGGTCCATAATCCTACAAAAAAAGAACAAGGTCAATAGTCCCCAGTATGGATTGCACAAGCGTTTATTATAAATTAGCTCTTCTAAAGCTCTGCTGATAAATTGATGCATCCCAATGATTCATTCTTGTTAAATGCGTACACAGTGATAGATTTTCGGGTCACTTTGTAAATCGTGAGCAGTCCATCTTAGAAATTCATAATATAAAATTCAGCATTGAATGAGGGTGTGACAAGGTTCAATTTGATGATGACCATAAACTAAACTGCATATCTCCCCTGAAACCAAATCAAAGAATCCTACAAGCTGAATTTCAGTTTCTTCCAGACCATTCATGCACTTTTAGATACTCATATCACAATTGGAAACAGTTACAAGACAAGTATCATCCCTGTTATCTTGCTTGTCACTATTATATGAACTTTTGTTACCTCTATGTTTCTTTGCCGACGCTTATTCCTTGCTGCACCTCCCACAGGAAGCGTGGAAGAAAGACCACCACTGTAACCTGACGGTCCGTCCACGACGTCCTGGAGACTTTTAGTTGATGAAATTGAAGCTGCGAGAATATCCTTCTCGGCCTCCGCTTCACTATCTGAACCGTCACTATTTTCCGTTGTTTTAACCGCAGTAACAAGTGTATGACATCCTCCACAAGAAACCTTTTGTACCGTGAAGTTATCAAATCTAGTCACTTTTTCAAGCTTAAAAAGATTGGAGAATGACTCTTCTCCCATTCCAAGTTTACCATGTCGACCATCTCCACAAGTGTAAAGATTTCCATGTTTTGTTATTATTGCCGTATGAGATTCACCACAGGCTACATGTTGAACATGAATGTTTCCTAGAGAAGTCACTTTTTTTGGAGTTTGGCATTCTAACCAAGAAGAACCAAGCCCAAGTTGCCCACGATCTCCTTGTCCGAATGAGTATAATTTTCCATCCCTGGTGACTGCGACAGTATGATTTCCACCACACGCAACAGTAATAAATTGTTCATTTATACTAAAAAGTTTCTGAAGTTGTGATGTGTCGCTGAGTTGAGAGTCATCCAGTCCTAGCTTGCCACTTTCATCCTCTCCGCAAGTGTACAAAGAACCATCATCTGCAGTTGTGAGAGATACATATTCCAACCAAAATGAACTGTAGTTGAATACCCTTAGTTTTCCTTGTATTAATATCATTATAAAGAATCATTTATAGATTGGCACATAATGTATGCAAAGAGCTATAAACCACTGAAATACTATAGTCAATTGACCATCCATCAGGTAGACACACAATCTCATAGAAACCTTGAGTATGCTATCTACAGTGTATTCAACAACTAGATTATGAGCTTGAGATTTCTATTGCGTGATAGGTGAAGAGGGTGCAACCCTAGACCACGCATAGAAATTGAGAGCAAATAATCTAATTGTTTTAGTATAAATCTACTTGTCATTCAAAACTTTATCCAAATCCTCTTAGAAGACACTTCAAAAATGTAAAGAAGTGGCCACCAATTTGTTAACAACCACACACTATCAGTTTACTCACTATTTACAACAGAATACATCTTTAGTGAGTAATGTAACCAAACAGAGAATGGCATTCATTAGATTTACAAGCTAATATTAAATACAGAATGCTCCCTGCACAAGTATTGTGTCCATTGTGCTAACTTGGTTATGACTGACCTGTAACTACAGCCATGTGGTAATAGCCGCACCCCACAGCCACTACCTTTCCTCTTATCTGCACATGTGTAGGTACATTACAGTCCTCATCACCTTGACCTGTCTGTCCTTCACTGCCGGAACCCCATGTATACAGCTTTCCATTAGCTACAGGCAGGAAAACAGCTCATTTAAATGTATTTAGTATTACACTGTAACTGGACCAAAAAAAATCATCAAGGAGATTTTGCGAGCACAGGTAATTAATAAATTCCATTAACCCCCCTCCCCCAAGAATTCACAATCCAGCACAAAGTGAAGGTTGAAGTATAAGTGGTTAATATTAATTTTGTACTCCTTAGTTGTCATTCAAAACTGCTTAAGGCCTCTGGGGTCCAATTTGAGGGTGATCCAGGCGATGATTTTGATTTGGCAGAAATGTTTATATTTTAAATTTTCCATAGGATGACTAGCATTTCTTTCCTAAGCTACCATGCACATACTGAAATTTGTGCATCATATTCACTGCTGGTCAGAATAAAATAATCCATTTACCAGTAACGGCTGCAGTGAAGTCTGATCCACAAGCAAGCATCTTGTACAGCTGATCATCTAAAGACTCAATTGCTTTAGGGACTTGAGAATTCTATGGCCACAAAAATCAACAAAATCAGATGAGCTTTGTTTGGCAGAATGTTTCAATTTGCAAGTTAATATAATAATTAAGATTAAGTTGCAGTCTGCCAAATGAACGTTTTTTCACCCACACCACACTGTGATAATTATACCACTCAGTGGAAGGACTGTCAAGTTAAATGACAAAAAAAAAGAGAATTATTGCATACCTCACAGTTGCCATGTCCCAGTTGTCCTTCACTTCCACAACCAAAACTGTATAATTTTCCAGATTCTGAATACGAGACAGGAACATTGCATTAAGTAATGTAGAATTGTCCAACAGAACACAAAAGACTCTGATAAACTAAGCAGCATGCCCCAGTTGAAAACAAACAAGAGGATTTCACAAGCATTGTGTCATAATTTAAGCAGCTGGAAAAACCTTTCCCCACTAACCAGTTGACACAATTGTGTGATTCCTTCCAGCAGCAACTATCTTGACCCTTTCTGGTTTTAAGCCTGGAGAAAAACACCAAAAAAAAATAAGTAAATATTAACAATCCAATACATACAATTTGAGATTTTTTATGACCTTACTCCAGTAAACCTGCAGGTAAAATTTTGCATGTAAACCAGAGTCAAGTTTTACATCACCAGGTAGGATAATCCATATCACTTTTCTTTTTTATTTCATATCTAGGTTCTCTTGCCTTCAGTAGTACATACAACTAGACATGTCGGCTTGTAACAATCCCACGGGAATTGGAGGTTAGGTTCTGTCTTTCCACCGCTAATCCTCCTTTTTTATCTTCTTATAAACAATGTTGCAATGTGGAGGCACGGTAGCCAAATGGTAAGCACACTGAAATCTGGATTTAGCGGTCTGGGTTCAATACCTAGCCAGGGTCACTGCATTGCATCCCTGGGCAAGACACCTTACTCTCAGTGCCTCTCCTGCCCAGGTGTATAAATGGGCACTGGCAAATTGAATGCTGGGGGTAACCCTGCGATAGACTTGCTGGCATTATATCCTGGGAAGGAGTAGCAATTCTCTTCGTAGTTATTTCAGAAACCAGGATAAGGTCCCACTATCTGGGCCACTGGCCTGATGCAGACTATACCTTATATGAGCATTGTGTACAGCAATAAGAGAACTGAAAGTCATCACCATCTCCTGGTAAAAATTTCTGTCAACAACAGTACCTATAGACTCTAGTTTAAGAAAAACCTTTAAGGCTGGTTTTCACTAGCAACAGAGTTGTAGTCGGAGCCATAGTCAGAGTGGTAAGAGCGCCTACATGTATGACCTAGTAAAAATAGAAAATCGGAGTCGTAAGCGGAGTCATAAACTCGACAGAATTGGAGTTGGGAGAATCAGAATGTTTCCATTTCTTCTGATTCTGGTTGTGACTCTGTTGCTTTTGATTCAGTGAAAACAAGATTGTCAGAGTCGGAAGCACAAGCTGAAG
>CAXHUQ010001231.1:0-26663 GCA_964020085.1 Micromussa lordhowensis
TAGCCGAGCTTGACGCGTGTCGCAACTTGGCAAACTAATGGCACCAAAGCACTCCTGGGGTGGGTCCGGGTCCACATGCAAAGTTTCGGAGCTGCGCGACATCTCGCACTATG
Source organism: Micromussa lordhowensis (assembly GCA_964020085.1). Lineage (NCBI taxonomy): Eukaryota > Metazoa > Cnidaria > Anthozoa > Scleractinia > Lobophylliidae > Micromussa > Micromussa lordhowensis. The sequence continues at coordinate 114 of CAXHUQ010001231.1, forward strand.
CTAACCAGCCCGTTTGCTAATTAGCCGAACTTTGCGCGCGTCGCAACTTTGCAAACTAATACCACCAGAGCACTCCCGGGGTCGGTCCGGGTCCAAATGCGAAGTATCGGAGCTGCGCGAAATCTCCCACTATGCTAATCAGCCCGCAGATCCCCAGGCGTGGCCGGCTGGCTGACTCGTTAGCCGAGCTTGACGCGTGTCGCAACTTGGCAAACTAATGGCACCAAAGCACTCCTGGGGTGGGTCCGGGTCCACATGCAAAGTTTCGGAGCTGCGCGACATCTCGCACTATGCTAACCAGCCCGTTTGCTAATTAGCCGAACTTTGCGCGCGTCGCAACTTTGCAAACTAATACCACCAAAGCACTCCCGGGGTCGGTCCGGGTCCAAATGCGAAGTATCGGAGCTGCGCGAAATCTCCCACTATGCTAATCAGCCCGCAGATCCCCAGGCGTGGCCGGCTGGCTGACTCGTTAGCCGAGCTTGACGCGTGTCGCAACTTGGCAAACTAATGGCACCAAAGCACTCCTGGGGTGGGTCCGGGTCCACATGCAAAGTTTCGGAGCTGCGCGACATCTCGCACTATGCTAACCAGCCCGTTTGCTAATTAGCCGAACTTTGCGCGCGTCGCAACTTTGCAAACTAATACCACCAAAGCACTCCCGGGGTCGGTCCGGGTCCAAATGCGAAGTATCGGAGCTGCGCGAAATCTCCCACTATGCTAATCAGCCCGCAGATCCCCAGGCGTGGCCGGCTGGCTGACTCGTTAGCCGAGCTTGACGCGTGTCGCAACTTGGCAAACTAATGGCACCAAAGCACTCCTGGGGTGGGTCCGGGTCCACATGCAAAGTTTCGGAGCTGCGCGACATCTCGCACTATGCTAACCAGCCCGTTTGCTAATTAGCCGAACTTTGCGTGCGTCGCAACTTTGCAAACTAATACCACCAAAGCACTCCCGGGGTCGGTCCGGGTCCAAATGCGAAGTATCGGAGCTGCGCGAAATCTCCCACTATGCTAATCAGCCCGCAGATCCCCAGGCGTGGCCGGCTGGCTGACTCGTTAGCCGAGCTTGACGCGTGTCGCAACTTGGCAAACTAATGGCACCAAAGCACTCCTGGGGTGGGTCCGGGTCCACATGCAAAGTTTCGGAGCTGCGCGACATCTAGCACTATGCTAACCAGCCCGTTTGCTAATTAGCCGAACTTTGCGCGCGTCGCAACTTTGCAAACTAATACCACCAAAGCACTCCCGGGGTCGGTCCGGGTCCAAATGCGAAGTATCGGAGCTGCGCGAAATCTCCCACTATGCTAATCAGCCCGCAGATCCCCAGGCGTGGCCGGCTGGCTGACTCGTTAGCCGAGCTTGACGCGTGTCGCAACTTGGCAAACTAATGGCACCAAAGCACTCCTGGGGTGGGTCCGGGTCCACATGCAAAGTTTCGGAGCTGCGCGACATCTCGCACTATGCTAACCAGCCCGTTTGCTAATTAGCCGAACTTTGCGCGCGTCGCAACCTTGCAAACTAATACCACCAAAGCACTCCCGGGGTCGGTCCGGGTCCAAATGCGAAGTATCGGAGCTGCGCAATATCTCCCACTATGCTAATCAGCCTGCAGATGCCCAGGCGTGGCCGGCTGGCTGACTCGTTAGCCGAGCTTGACGCGTGTCGCAACTTGGCAAACTAATGGCACCAAAGCACTCCTGGGGTGGGTCCGGGTCCACATGCAAAGTTTCGGAGCTGCGCGACATCTCGCACTATGCTAACCAGCCCGTTTGCTAATTAGCCGAACTTTGCGCGCGTCGCAACTTTGCAAACTAATACCACCAAAGCACTCCCGGGGTCGGTCCGGGTCCAAATGCGAAGTATCGGAGCTGCGCGAAATCTCCCACTATGCTAATCAGCCCGCAGATCCCCAGGCGTGGCCGGCTGGCTGACTCGTTAGCCGAGCTTGACGCGTGTCGCAACTTGGCAAACTAATGGCACCAAAGCACTCCTGGGGTGGGTCCGGGTCCACATGCAAAGTTTTGGAGCTGCGCGACATCTCGCACTATGCTAACCAGCCCGTTTGCTAATTAGCCGAACTTTGCGCGCGTCGCAACTTTGCAAACTAATACCACCAAAGCACTCCCGGGGTCGGTCCGGGTCCAAATGCGAAGTATCGGAGCTGCGCGAAATCTCCCACTATGCTAATCAGCCCGCAGATCCCCAGGCGTGGCCGGCTGGCTGACTCGTTAGCCGAGCTTGACGCGTGTCGCAACTTGGCAAACTAATGGCACCAAAGCACTCCTGGGGTGGGTCCGGGTCCACATGCAAAGTTTCGGAGCTGCGCGACATCTCGCACTATGCTAACCAGCCCGTTTGCTAATTAGCCGAACTTTGCGCGCGTCGCAACCTTGCAAACTAATACCACCAAAGTACTCCCGGGGTCGGTCCGGGTCCAAATGCGAAGTATCGGAGCTGCGCAATATCTCCCACTATGCTAATCAGCCTGCAGATGCCCAGGCGTGGCCGGCTGGCTGACTCGTTAGCCGAGCTTGACGCGTGTCGCAACTTGGCAAACTAATGGCACCAAAGCACTCCTGGGGTGGGTCCGGGTCCACATGCAAAGTTTCGGAGCTGCGCGACATCTCGCTTTATGCTAACCAGCCCGTTTGCTAATTAGCCGAACTTTGCGCGCGTCGCAACTTTGCAAACTAATACCACCAAAGCACTCCCGGGGTCGGTCCGGGTCCAAATGCGAAGTATCGGAGCTGCGCGAAATCTCCCACTATGCTAATCAGCCCGCAGATCCCCAGGCGTGGCCGGCTGGCTGACTCGTTAGCCGAGCTTGACGCGTGTCGCAACTTGGCAAACTAATGGCACCAAAGCACTCCTGGGGTGGGTCCGGGTCCACATGCAAAGTTTCGGAGCTGCGCGACATCTCGCACTATGCTAACCAGCCCGTTTGCTAATTAGCCGAACTTTGCGTGCGTCGCAACTTTGCAAACTAATACCACCAAAGCACTCCCGGGGTCGGTCCGGGTCCAAATGCGAAGTATCGGAGCTGCGCGAAATCTCCCACTATGCTAATCAGCCCGCAGATCCCCAGGCGTGGCCGGCTGGCTGACTCGTTAGCCGAGCTTGACGCGTGTCGCAACTTGGCAAACTAATGGCACCAAAGCACTCCTGGGGTGGGTCCGGGTCCACATGCAAAGTTTCGGAGCTGCGCGACATCTCGCACTATGCTAACCAGCCCGTTTGCTAATTAGCCGAACTTTGCGCGCGTCGCAACCTTGCAAACTAATACCACCAAAGCACTCCCGGGGTCGGTCCGGGTCCAAATGCGAAGTATCGGAGCTGCGCAATATCTCCCACTATGCTAATCAGCCTGCAGATGCCCAGGCGTGGCCGGCTGGCTGACTCGTTAGCCGAGCTTGACGCGTGTCGCAACTTGGCAAACTAATGGCACCAAAGCACTCCTGGGGTGGGTCCGGGTCCACATGCAAAGTTTCGGAGCTGCGCGACATCTCGCACTATGCTAACCAGCCCGTTTGCTAATTAGCCGAACTTTGCGCGCGTCGCAACTTTGCAAACTAATACCACCAAAGCACTCCCGGGGTCGGTCCGGGTCCAAATGCGAAGTATCGGAGCTGCGCGAAATCTCCCACTATGCTAATCAGCCCGCAGATCCCCAGGCGTGGCCGGCTGGCTGACTCGTTAGCCGAGCTTGACGCGTGTCGCAACTTGGCAAACTAATGGCACCAAAGCACTCCTGGGGTGGGTCCGGGTCCACATGCAAAGTTTCGGAGCTGCGCGACATCTCGCACTATGCTAACCAGCCCGTTTGCTAATTAGCCGAACTTTGCGCGCGTCGCAACTTTGCAAACTAATACCACCAAAGCACTCCCGGGGTCGGTCCGGGTCCAAATGCGAAGTATCGGAGCTGCGCGAAATCTCCCACTATGCTAATCAGCCCGCAGATCCCCAGGCGTGGCCGGCTGGCTGACTCGTTAGCCGAGCTTGACGCGTGTCGCAACTTGGCAAACTAATGGCACCAAAGCACTCCTGGGGTGGGTCCGGGTCCACATGCAAAGTTTCGGAGCTGCGCGACATCTCGCACTATGCTAACCAGCCCGTTTGCTAATTAGCCGAACTTTGCGCGCGTCGCAACCTTGCAAACTAATACCACCAAAGTACTCCCGGGGTCGGTCCGGGTCCAAATGCGAAGTATCGGAGCTGCGCAATATCTCCCACTATGCTAATCAGCCTGCAGATGCCCAGGCGTGGCCGGCTGGCTGACTCGTTAGCCGAGCTTGACGCGTGTCGCAACTTGGCAAACTAATGGCACCAAAGCACTCCTGGGGTGGGTCCGGGTCCACATGCAAAGTTTCGGAGCTGCGCGACATCTCGCTTTATGCTAACCAGCCCGTTTGCTAATTAGCCGAACTTTGCGCGCGTCGCAACTTTGCAAACTAATACCACCAAAGCACTCCCGGGGTCGGTCCGGGTCCAAATGCGAAGTATCGGAGCTGCGCGAAATCTCCCACTATGCTAATCAGCCCGCAGATCCCCAGGCGTGGCCGGCTGGCTGACTCGTTAGCCGAGCTTGACGCGTGTCGCAACTTGGCAAACTAATGGCACCAAAGCACTCCTGGGGTGGGTCCGGGTCCACATGCAAAGTTTCGGAGCTGCGCGACATCTCGCACTATGCTAACCAGCCCGTTTGCTAATTAGCCGAACTTTGCGTGCGTCGCAACTTTGCAAACTAATACCACCAAAGCACTCCCGGGGTCGGTCCGGGTCCAAATGCGAAGTATCGGAGCTGCGCGAAATCTCCCACTATGCTAATCAGCCCGCAGATCCCCAGGCGTGGCCGGCTGGCTGACTCGTTAGCCGAGCTTGACGCGTGTCGCAACTTGGCAAACTAATGGCACCAAAGCACTCCTGGGGTGGGTCCGGGTCCACATGCAAAGTTTCGGAGCTGCGCGACATCTCGCACTATGCTAACCAGCCCGTTTGCTAATTAGCCGAACTTTGCGCGCGTCGCAACTTTGCAAACTAATACCACCAAAGCACTCCCGGGGTCGGTCCGGGTCCAAATGCGAAGTATCGGAGCTGCGCGAAATCTCCCACTATGCTAATCAGCCCGCAGATCCCCAGGCGTGGCCGGCTGGCTGACTCGTTAGCCGAGCTTGACGCGTGTCGCAACTTGGCAAACTAATGGCACCAAAGCACTCCTGGGGTGGGTCCGGGTCCACATGCAAAGTTTCGGAGCTGCGCGACATCTCGCACTATGCTAACCAGCCCGTTTGCTAATTAGCCGAACTTTGCGCGCGTCGCAACTTTGCAAACTAATACCACCAAAGCACTCCCGGGGTCGGTCCGGGTCCAAATGCGAAGTATCGGAGCTGCACGAAATCTCCCACTATGCTAATCAGCCTGCAGATCCCCAGGCGTGGCCGGCTGGCTGACTCGTTAGCCGAGCTTGACGCGTGTCGCAACTTGGCAAACTAATGGCACCAAAGCACTCCTGGGGTGGGTCCGGGTCCACATGCAAAGTTTCGGAGCTGCGCGACATCTCGCACTATGCTAACCAGCCCGTTTGCTAATTAGCCGAACTTTGCGCGCGTCGCAACTTTGCAAACTAATACCACCAAAGCACTCCCGGGGTCGGTCCGGGTCCAAATGCGAAGTATCGGAGCTGCGCGAAATCTCCCACTATGCTAATCAGCCCGCAGATCCCCAGGCGTGGCCGGCTGGCTGACTCGTTAGCCGAGCTTGACGCGTGTCGCAACTTGGCAAACTAATGGCACCAAAGCACTCCTGGGGTGGGTCCGGGTCCACATGCAAAGTTTCGGAGCTGCGCGACATCTCGCACTATGCTAACAAGCCCGTTTGCTAATTAGCCGAACTTTGCGCGCGTCGCAACTTTGCAAACTAATACCACCAAAGCACTCCCGGGGTCGGTCCGGGTCCAAATGCGAAGTATCGGAGCTGCGCGAAATCTCCCACTATGCTAATCAGCCCGCAGATCCCCAGGCGTGGCCGGCTGGCTGACTCGTTAGCCGAGCTTGACGCGTGTCGCAACTTGGCAAACTAATGGCACCAAAGCACTCCTGGGGTGGGTCCGGGTCCACATGCAAAGTTTCGGAGCTGCGCGACATCTCGCACTATGCTAACCAGCCCGTTTGCTAATTAGCCGAACTTTGCGCGCGTCGCAACTTTGCAAACTAATACCACCAAAGCACTCCCGGGGTCGGTCCGGGTCCAACTGCGAAGTATCGGAGCTGCGCGAAATCTCCCACTATGCTAATCAGCCCGCAGATCCCCAGGCGTGGCCGGCTGGCTGACTCGTTAGCCGAGCTTGACGCGTGTCGCAACTTGGCAAACAAATGGCACCAAAGCACTCCTGGGGTGGGTCCGGGTCCACATGCAAAGTTTCGGAGCTGCGCGACATCTCGGACTATGCTAACCAGCCCGTTTGCTAATTAGCCGAACTTTGCGCGCGTCGAACCTTTGCAAACTAATACCACCAAAGCACTCCCGGGGTCGGTCCGGGTCCAAATGCGAAGTATCGGAGCTGCGCGAAATCTCCCACTATGCTAATCAGCCCGCAGATCCCCAGGCGTGGCCGGCTGGCTGACTCGTTAGCCGAGCTTGACGCGTGTCGCAACTTGGCAAACTAATGGCACCAAAGCACTCCTGGGGTGGGTCCGGGTCCACATGCAAAGTTTCGGAGCTGCGCGACATCTCGCACTATGCTAACCAGCCCGTTTGCTAATTAGCCGAACTTTGCGCGCGTCGCAACTTTGCAAACTAATACCACCAAAGCACTCCCGGGGTCGGTCCGGGTCCAAATGCGAAGTATCGGAGCTGCGCGAAATCTCCCACTATGCTAATCAGCCCGCAGATCCCCAGGCGTGGCCGGCTGGCTGACTCGTTAGCCGAGCTTGACGCGTGTCGCAACTTGGCAAACTAATGGCACCAAAGCACTCCTGGGGTGGGTCCGGGTCCACATGCAAAGTTTCGGAGCTGCGCGACATCTCGCACTATGCTAACCAGCCCGTTTGCTAATTAGCCGAACTTTGCGCGCGTCGCAACTTTGCAAACTAATACCACCAAAGCACTCCCGGGGTCGGTCCGGGTCCAAATGCGAAGTATCGGAGCTGCGCGAAATCTCCCACTATGCTAATCAGCCCGCAGATCCCCAGGCGTGGCCGGCTGGCTGACTCGTTAGCCGAGCTTGACGCGTGTCGCAACTTGGCAAACTAATGGCACCAAAGCACTCCTGGGGTGGGTCCGGGTCCACATGCAAAGTTTCGGAGCTGCGCGACATCTCGCACTATGCTAACCAGCCCGTTTGCTAATTAGCCGAACTTTGCGTGCGTCGCAACTTTGCAAACTAATACCACCAAAGCACTCCCGGGGTCGGTCCGGGTCCAAATGCGAAGTATCGGAGCTGCGCGAAATCTCCCACTATGCTAATCAGCCCGCAGATCCCCAGGCGTGGCCGGCTGGCTGACTCGTTAGCCGAGCTTGACGCGTGTCGCAACTTGGCAAACTAATGGCACCAAAGCACTCCTGGGGTGGGTCCGGGTCCACATGCAAAGTTTCGGAGCTGCGCGACATCTAGCACTATGCTAACCAGCCCGTTTGCTAATTAGCCGAACTTTGCGCGCGTCGCAACTTTGCAAACTAATACCACCAAAGCACTCCCGGGGTCGGTCCGGGTCCAAATGCGAAGTATCGGAGCTGCGCGAAATCTCCCACTATGCTAATCAGCCCGCAGATCCCCAGGCGTGGCCGGCTGGCTGACTCGTTAGCCGAGCTTGACGCGTGTCGCAACTTGGCAAACTAATGGCACCAAAGCACTCCTGGGGTGGGTCCGGGTCCACATGCAAAGTTTCGGAGCTGCGCGACATCTCGCACTATGCTAACCAGCCCGTTTGCTAATCAGCCGAACTTTGCGCGCGTCGCAACCTTGCAAACTAATACCACCAAAGCACTCCCGGGGTCGGTCCGGGTCCAAATGCGAAGTATCGGAGCTGCGCAATATCTCCCACTATGCTAATCAGCCTGCAGATGCCCAGGCGTGGCCGGCTGGCTGACTCGTTAGCCGAGCTTGACGCGTGTCGCAACTTGGCAAACTAATGGCACCAAAGCACTCCTGGGGTGGGTCCGGGTCCACATGCAAAGTTTCGGAGCTGCGCGACATCTCGCTTTATGCTAACCAGCCCGTTTGCTAATTAGCCGAACTTTGCGCGCGTCGCAACTTTGCAAACTAATACCACCAAAGCACTCCCGGGGTCGGTCCGGGTCCAAATGCGAAGTATCGGAGCTGCGCGAAATCTCCCACTATGCTAATCAGCCCGCAGATCCCCAGGCGTGGCCGGCTGGCTGACTCGTTAGCCGAGCTTGACGCGTGTCGCAACTTGGCAAACTAATGGCACCAAAGCACTCCTGGGGTGGGTCCGGGTCCACATGCAAAGTTTCGGAGCTGCGCGACATCTCGCACTATGCTAACCAGCCCGTTTGCTAATTAGCCGAACTTTGCGCGCGTCGCAACTTTGCAAACTAATACCACCAAAGCACTCCCGGGGTCGGTCCGGGTCCAAATGCGAAGTATCGGAGCTGCGCGAAATCTCCCACTATGCTAATCAGCCCGCAGATCCCCAGGCGTGGCCGGCTGGCTGACTCGTTAGCCGAGCTTGACGCGTGTCGCAACTTGGCAAACTAATGGCACCAAAGCACTCCTGGGGTGGGTCCGGGTCCACATGCAAAGTTTCGGAGCTGCGCGACATCTCGCACTATGCTAACCAGCCCGTTTGCTAATTAGCCGAACTTTGCGCGCGTCGCAACTTTGCAAACTAATACCACCAAAGCACTCCCGGGGTCGGTCCGGGTCCAAATGCGAAGTATCGGAGCTGCGCAAAATCTCCCACTATGCTAATCAGCCCGCAGATCCCCAGGCGTGGCCGGCTGGCTGACTCGTTAGCCGAGCTTGACGCGTGTCGCAACTTGGCAAACTAATGGCACCAAAGCACTCCTGGGGTGGGTCCGGGTCCACATGCAAAGTTTCGGAGCTGCGCGACATCTCGCACTATGCTAACCAGCCCGTTTGCTAATTAGCCGAACTTTGCGCGCGTCGCAACTTTGCAAACTAATACCACCAAAGCACTCCCGGGGTCGGTCCGGGTCCAAATGCGAAGTATCGGAGCTGCGCGAAATCTCCCACTATGCTAATCAGCCCGCAGATCCCCAGGCGTGGCCGGCTGGCTGACTCGTTAGCCGAGCTTGACGCGTGTCGCAACTTGGCAAACTAATGGCACCAAAGCACTCCTGGGGTGGGTCCGGGTCCACATGCAAAGTTTCGGAGCTGCGCGACATCTCGCACTATGCTAACCAGCCCGTTTGCTAATTAGCCGAACTTTGCGCGCGTCGCAACTTTGCAAACTAATACCACCAAAGCACTCCCGGGGTCGGTCCGGGTCCAAATGCGAAGTATCGGAGCTGCGCGAAATCTCCCACTATGCTAATCAGCCCGCAGATCCCCAGGCGTGGCCGGCTGGCTGACTCGTTAGCCGAGCTTGACGCGTGTCGCAACTTGGCAAACTAATGGCACCAAAGCACTCCTGGGGTGGGTCCGGGTCCACATGCAAAGTTTCGGAGCTGCGCGACATCTCGCACTATGCTAACCAGCCCGTTTGCTAATTAGCCGAACTTTGCGCGCGTCGAACCTTTGCAAACTAATACCACCAAAGCACTCCCGGGGTCGGTCCGGGTCCAAATGCGAAGTATCGGAGCTGCGCGAAATCTCCCACTATGCTAATCAGCCCGCAGATCCCCAGGCGTGGCCGGCTGGCTGACTCGTTAGCCGAGCTTGACGCGTGTCGCAACTTGGCAAACTAATGGCACCAAAGCACTCCTGGGGTGGGTCCGGGTCCACATGCAAAGTTTCGGAGCTGCGCGACATCTCGCACTATGCTAACCAGCCCGTTTGCTAATTAGCCGAACTTTGCGCGCGTCGCAACTTTGCAAACTAATACCACCAAAGCACTCCCGGGGTCGGTCCGGGTCCAAATGCGAAGTATCGGAGCTGCGCGAAATCTCCCACTATGCTAATCAGCCCGCAGATCCCCAGGCGTGGCCGGCTGGCTGACTCGTTAGCCGAGCTTGACGCGTGTCGCAACTTGGCAAACTAATGGCACCAAAGCACTCCTGGGGTGGGTCCGGGTCCACATGCAAAGTTTCGGAGCTGCGCGACATCTCGCACTATGCTAACCAGCCCGTTTGCTAATTAGCCGAACTTTGCGCGCGTCGCAACTTTGCAAACTAATACCACCAAAGCACTCCCGGGGTCGGTCCGGGTCCAAATGCGAAGTATCGGAGCTGCGCGAAATCTCCCACTATGCTAATCAGCCCGCAGATCCCCAGGCGTGGCCGGCTGGCTGACTCGTTAGCCGAGCTTGACGCGTGTCGCAACTTGGCAAACTAATGGCACCAAAGCACTCCTGGGGTGGGTCCGGGTCCACATGCAAAGTTTCGGAGCTGCGCGACATCTCGCACTATGCTAACCAGCCCGTTTGCTAATTAGCCGAACTTTGCGTGCGTCACAACTTTGCAAACTAATACCACCAAAGCACTCCCGGGGTCGGTCCGGGTCCAAATGCGAAGTATCGGAGCTGCGCGAAATCTCCCACTATGCTAATCAGCCCGCAGATCCCCAGGCGTGGCCGGCTGGCTGACTCGTTAGCCGAGCTTGACGCGTGTCGCAACTTGGCAAACTAATGGCACCAAAGCACTCCTGGGGTGGGTCCGGGTCCACATGCAAAGTTTCGGAGCTGCGCGACATCTAGCACTATGCTAACCAGCCCCTTTGCTAATTAGCCGAACTTTGCGCGCGTCGCAACTTTGCAAACTAATACCACCAAAGCACTCCCGGGGTCGGTCCGGGTCCAAATGCGAAGTATCGGAGCTGCGCGAAATCTCCCACTATGCTAATCAGCCCGCAGATCCCCAGGCGTGGCCGGCTGGCTGACTCGTTAGCCGAGCTTGACGCGTGTCGCAACTTGGCAAACTAATGGCACCAAAGCACTCCTGGGGTGGGTCCGGGTCCACATGCAAAGTTTCGGAGCTGCGCGACATCTCGCACTATGCTAACCAGCCCGTTTGCTAATTAGCCGAACTTTGCGCGCGTCGCAACCTTGCAAACTAATACCACCAAAGCACTCCCGGGGTCGGTCCGGGTCCAAATGCGAAGTATCGGAGCTGCGCAATATCTCCCACTATGCTAATCAGCCTGCAGATGCCCAGGCGTGGCCGGCTGGCTGACTCGTTAGCCGAGCTTGACGCGTGTCGCAACTTGGCAAACTAATGGCACCAAAGCACTCCTGGGGTGGGTCCGGGTCCACATGCAAAGTTTCGGAGCTGCGCGACATCTCGCACTATGCTAACCAGCCCGTTTGCTAATTAGCCGAACTTTGCGCGCGTCGCAACTTTGCAAACTAATACCACCAAAGCACTCCCGGGGTCGGTCCGGGTCCAAATGCGAAGTATCGGAGCTGCGCGAAATCTCCCACTATGCTAATCAGCCCGCAGATCCCCAGGCGTGGCCGGCTGGCTGACTCGTTAGCCGAGCTTGACGCGTGTCGCAACTTGGCAAACTAATGGCACCAAAGCACTCCTGGGGTGGGTCCGGGTCCACATGCAAAGTTTCGGAGCTGCGCGACATCTCGCACTATGCTAACCAGCCCGTTTGCTAATTAGCCGAACTTTGCGCGCGTCGCAACTTTGCAAACTAATACCACCAAAGCACTCCCGGGGTCGGTCCGGGTCCAAATGCGAAGTATCGGAGCTGCGCGAAATCTCCCACTATGCTAATCAGCCCGCAGATCCCCAGGCGTGGCCGGCTGGCTGACTCGTTAGCCGAGCTTGACGCGTGTCGCAACTTGGCAAACTAATGGCACCAAAGCACTCCTGGGGTGGGTGCGGGTCCACATGCAAAGTTTCGGAGCTGCGCGACATCTCGCACTATGCTAACCAGCCCGTTTGCTAATTAGCCGAACTTTGCGCGCGTCGCAACCTTGCAAACTAATACCACCAAAGCACTCCCGGGGTCGGTCCGGGTCCAAATGCGAAGTATCGGAGCTGCGCAATATCTCCCACTATGCTAATCAGCCTGCAGATGCCCAGGCGTGGCCGGCTGGCTGACTCGTTAGCCGAGCTTGACGCGTGTCGCAACTTGGCAAACTAATGGCACCAAAGCACTCCTGGGGTGGGTCCGGGTCCACATGCAAAGTTTCGGAGCTGCGCGACATCTCGCTTTATGCTAACCAGCCCGTTTGCTAATTAGCCGAACTTTGCGCGCGTCGCAACTTTGCAAACTAATACCACCAAAGCACTCCCGGGGTCGGTCCGGGTCCAAATGCGAAGTATCGGAGCTGCGCGAAATCTCCCACTATGCTAATCAGCCCGCAGATCCCCAGGCGTGGCCGGCTGGCTGACTCGTTAGCCGAGCTTGACGCGTGTCGCAACTTGGCAAACTAATGGCACCAAAGCACTCCTGGGGTGGGTCCGGGTCCACATGCAAAGTTTCGGAGCTGCGCGACATCTCGCACTATGCTAACCAGCCCGTTTGCTAATTAGCCGAACTTTGCGCGCGTCGCAACCTTGCAAACTAATACCACCAAAGCACTCCCGGGGTCGGTCCGGGTCCAAATGCGAAGTATCGGAGCTGCGCAATATCTCCCACTATGCTAATCAGCCTGCAGATGCCCAGGCTTGGCCGGCTGGCTGACTCGTTAGCCGAGCTTGACGCGTGTCGCAACTTGGCAAACTAATGGCACCAAAGCACTCCTGGGGTGGGTCCGGGTCCACATGCAAAGTTTCGGAGCTGCGCGACATCTCGCTTTATGCTAACCAGCCCGTTTGCTAATTAGCCGAACTTTGCGCGCGTCGCAACTTTGCAAACTAATACCACCAAAGCACTCCCGGGGTCGGTCCGGGTCCAAATGCGAAGTATCGGAGCTGCGCGAAATCTCCCACTATGCTAATCAGCCCGCAGATCCCCAGGCGTGGCCGGCTGGCTGACTCGTTAGCCGAGCTTGACGCGTGTCGCAACTTGGCAAACTAATGGCACCAAAGCACTCCTGGGGTGGGTCCGGGTCCACATGCAAAGTTTCGGAGCTGCGCGACATCTCGCACTATGCTAACCAGCCCGTTTGCTAATTAGCCGAACTTTGCGTGCGTCGCAACTTTGCAAACTAATACCACCAAAGCACTCCCGGGGTCGGTCCGGGTCCAAATGCGAAGTATCGGAGCTGCGCGAAATCTCCCACTATGCTAATCAGCCCGCAGATCCCCAGGCGTGGCCGGCTGGCTGACTCGTTAGCCGAGCTTGACGCGTGTCGCAACTTGGCAAACTAATGGCACCAAAGCACTCCTGGGGTGGGTCCGGGTCCACATGCAAAGTTTCGGAGCTGCGCGACATCTCGCACTATGCTAACCAGCCCGTTTGCTAATTAGCCGAACTTTGCGCGCGTCGCAACTTTGCAAACTAATACCACCAAAGCACTCCCGGGGTCGGTCCGGGTCCAAATGCGAAGTATCGGAGCTGCGCGAAATCTCCCACTATGCTAATCAGCCCGCAGATCCCCAGGCGTGGCCGGCTGGCTGACTCGTTAGCCGAGCTTGACGCGTGTCGCAACTTGGCAAACTAATGGCACCAAAGCACTCCTGGGGTGGGTCCGGGTCCACATGCAAAGTTTCGGAGCTGCGCGACATCTCGCACTATGCTAACCAGCCCGTTTGCTAATTAGCCGAACTTTGCGCGCGTCGCAACTTTGCAAACTAATACCACCAAAGCACTCCCGGGGTCGGTCCGGGTCCAAATGCGAAGTATCGGAGCTGCGCGAAATCTCCCACTATGCTAATCAGCCCGCAGATCCCCAGGCGTGGCCGGCTGGCTGACTCGTTAGCCGAGCTTGACGCGTGTCGCAACTTGGCAAACTAATGGCACCAAAGCACTCCTGGGGTGGGTCCGGGTCCACATGCAAAGTTTCGGAGCTGCGCGACATCTCGCACTATGCTAACCAGCCCGTTTGCTAATTAGCCGAACTTTGCGCGCGTCGCAACTTTGCAAACTAATACCACCAAAGCACTCCCGGGGTCGGTCCGGGTCCAAATGCGAAGTATCGGAGCTGCGCGAAATCTCCCACTATGCTAATCAGCCCGCAGATCCCCAGGCGTGGCCGGCTGGCTGACTCGTTAGCCGAGCTTGACGCGTGTCGCAACTTGGCAAACTAATGGCACCAAAGCACTCCTGGGGTGGGTCCGGGTCCACATGCAAAGTTTCGGAGCTGCGCGACATCTCGCACTATGCTAACCAGCCCGTTTGCTAATTAGCCGAACTTTGCGCGCGTCGCAACTTTGCAAACTAATACCACCAAAGCACTCCCGGGGTCGGTCCGGGTCCAAATGCGAAGTATCGGAGCTGCGCGAAATCTCCCACTATGCTAATCAGCCCGCAGATCCCCAGGCGTGGCCGGCTGGCTGACTCGTTAGCCGAGCTTGACGCGTGTCGCAACTTGGCAAACTAATGGCACCAAAGCACTCCTGGGGTGGGTCCGGGTCCACATGCAAAGTTTCGGAGCTGCGCGACATCTCGCACTATGCTAACCAGCCCGTTTGCTAATTAGCCGAACTTTGCGCGCGTCGCAACTTTGCAAACTAATACCACCAAAGCACTCCCGGGGTCGGTCCGGGTCCAAATGCGAAGTATCGGAGCTGCGCGAAATCTCCCACTATGCTAATCAGCCCGCAGATCCCCAGGCGTGGCCGGCTGGCTGACTCGTTAGCCGAGCTTGACGCGTGTCGCAACTTGGCAAACTAATGGCACCAAAGCACTCCTGGGGTGGGTCCGGGTCCACATGCAAAGTTTCGGAGCTGCGCGACATCTCGCACTATGCTAACCAGCCCGTTTGCTAATTAGCCGAACTTTGCGCGCGTCGCAACTTTGCAAACTAATACCACCAAAGCACTCCCGGGGTCGGTCCGGGTCCAAATGCGAAGTATCGGAGCTGCGCGAAATCTCCCACTATGCTAATCAGCCCGCAGATCCCCAGGCGTGGCCGGCTGGCTGACTCGTTAGCCGAGCTTGACGCGTGTCGCAACTTGGCAAACTAATGGCACCAAAGCACTCCTGGGGTGGGTCCGGGTCCACATGCAAAGTTTCGGAGCTGCGCGACATCTCGCACTATGCTAACCAGCCCGTTTGCTAATTAGCCGAACTTTGCGCGCGTCGCAACTTTGCAAACTAATACCACCAAAGCACTCCCGGGGTCGGTCCGGGTCCAAATGCGAAGTATCGGAGCTGCGCGAAATCTCCCACTATGCTAATCAGCCCGCAGATCCCCAGGCGTGGCCGGCTGGCTGACTCGTTAGCCGAGCTTGACGCGTGTCGCAACTTGGCAAACTAATGGCACCAAAGCACTCCTGGGGTGGGTCCGGGTCCACATGCAAAGTTTCGGAGCTGCGCGACATCTCGCACTATGCTAACCAGCCCGTTTGCTAATTAGCCGAACTTTGCGCGCGTCGCAACTTTGCAAACTAATACCACCAAAGCACTCCCGGGGTCGGTCCGGGTCCAAATGCGAAGTATCGGAGCTGCGCGAAATCTCCCACTATGCTAATCAGCCCGCAGATCCCCAGGCGTGGCCGGCTGGCTGACTCGTTAGCCGAGCTTGACGCGTGTCGCAACTTGGCAAACTAATGGCACCAAAGCACTCCTGGGGTGGGTCCGGGTCCACATGCAAAGTTTCGGAGCTGCGCGACATCTCGCACTATGCTAACCAGCCCGTTTGCTAATTAGCCGAACTTTGCGCGCGTCGCAACTTTGCAAACTAATACCACCAAAGCACTCCCGGGGTCGGTCCGGGTCCAAATGCGAAGTATCGGAGCTGCGCGAAATCTCCCACTATGCTAATCAGCCCGCAGATCCCCAGGCGTGGCCGGCTGGCTGACTCGTTAGCCGAGCTTGACGCGTGTCGCAACTTGGCAAACTAATGGCACCAAAGCACTCCTGGGGTGGGTCCGGGTCCACATGCAAAGTTTCGGAGCTGCGCGACATCTCGCACTATGCTAACCAGCCCGTTTGCTAATTAGCCGAACTTTGCGCGCGTCGCAACTTTGCAAACTAATACCACCAAAGCACTCCCGGGGTCGGTCCGGGTCCAAATGCGAAGTATCGGAGCTGCGCGAAATCTCCCACTATGCTAATCAGCCCGCAGATCCCCAGGCGTGGCCGGCTGGCTGACTCGTTAGCCGAGCTTGACGCGTGTCGCAACTTGGCAAACTAATGGCACCAAAGCACTCCTGGGGTGGGTCCGGGTCCACATGCAAAGTTTCGGAGCTGCGCGACATCTCGCACTATGCTAACCAGCCCGTTTGCTAATTAGCCGAACTTTGCGCGCGTCGCAACTTTGCAAACTAATACCACCAAAGCACTCCCGGGGTCGGTCCGGGTCCAAATGCGAAGTATCGGAGCTGCGCGAAATCTCCCACTATGCTAATCAGCCCGCAGATCCCCAGGCGTGGCCGGCTGGCTGACTCGTTAGCCGAGCTTGACGCGTGTCGCAACTTGGCAAACTAATGGCACCAAAGCACTCCTGGGGTGGGTCCGGGTCCACATGCAAAGTTTCGGAGCTGCGCGACATCTCGCACTATGCTAACCAGCCCGTTTGCTAATTAGCCGAACTTTGCGCGCGTCGCAACTTTGCAAACTAATACCACCAAAGCACTCCCGGGGTCGGTCCGGGTCCAAATGCGAAGTATCGGAGCTGCGCGAAATCTCCCACTATGCTAATCAGCCCGCAGATCCCCAGGCGTGGCCGGCTGGCTGACTCGTTAGCCGAGCTTGACGCGTGTCGCAACTTGGCAAACTAATGGCACCAAAGCACTCCTGGGGTGGGTCCGGGTCCACATGCAAAGTTTCGGAGCTGCGCGACATCTCGCACTATGCTAACCAGCCCGTTTGCTAATTAGCCGAACTTTGCGCGCGTCGCAACTTTGCAAACTAATACCACCAAAGCACTCCCGGGGTCGGTCCGGGTCCAAATGCGAAGTATCGGAGCTGCGCGAAATCTCCCACTATGCTAATCAGCCCGCAGATCCCCAGGCGTGGCCGGCTGGCTGACTCGTTAGCCGAGCTTGACGCGTGTCGCAACTTGGCAAACTAATGGCACCAAAGCACTCCTGGGGTGGGTCCGGGTCCACATGCAAAGTTTCGGAGCTGCGCGACATCTCGCACTATGCTAACCAGCCCGTTTGCTAATTAGCCGAACTTTGCGCGCGTCGCAACTTTGCAAACTAATACCACCAAAGCACTCCCGGGGTCGGTCCGGGTCCAAATGCGAAGTATCGGAGCTGCGCGAAATCTCCCACTATGCTAATCAGCCCGCAGATCCCCAGGCGTGGCCGGCTGGCTGACTCGTTAGCCGAGCTTGACGCGTGTCGCAACTTGGCAAACTAATGGCACCAAAGCACTCCTGGGGTGGGTCCGGGTCCACATGCAAAGTTTCGGAGCTGCGCGACATCTCGCACTATGCTAACCAGCCCGTTTGCTAATTAGCCGAACTTTGCGCGCGTCGCAACTTTGCAAACTAATACCACCAAAGCACTCCCGGGGTCGGTCCGGGTCCAAATGCGAAGTATCGGAGCTGCGCGAAATCTCCCACTATGCTAATCAGCCCGCAGATCCCCAGGCGTGGCCGGCTGGCTGACTCGTTAGCCGAGCTTGACGCGTGTCGCAACTTGGCAAACTAATGGCACCAAAGCACTCCTGGGGTGGGTCCGGGTCCACATGCAAAGTTTCGGAGCTGCGCGACATCTCGCACTATGCTAACCAGCCCGTTTGCTAATTAGCCGAACTTTGCGCGCGTCGCAACTTTGCAAACTAATACCACCAAAGCACTCCCGGGGTCGGTCCGGGTCCAAATGCGAAGTATCGGAGCTGCGCGAAATCTCCCACTATGCTAATCAGCCCGCAGATCCCCAGGCGTGGCCGGCTGGCTGACTCGTTAGCCGAGCTTGACGCGTGTCGCAACTTGGCAAAGTAATGGCACCAAAGCACTCCTGGGGTGGGTCCGGGTCCACATGCAAAGTTTCGGAGCTGCGCGACATCTCGCACTATGCTAACCAGCCCGTTTGCTAATTAGCCGAACTTTGCGCGCGTCGCAACTTTGCAAACTAATACCACCAAAGCACTCCCGGGGTCGGTCCGGGTCCAAATGCGAAGTATCGGAGCTGCGCAATATCTCCCACTATGCTAATCAGCCCGCAGATCCCCAGGCGTGGCCGGCTGGCTGACTCGTTAGCCGAGCTTGACGCGTGTCGCAACTTGGCAAACTAATGGCACCAAAGCACTCCTGGGGTGGGTCCGGGTCCACATGCAAAGTTTCGGAGCTGCGCGACATCTCGCACTATGCTAACCAGCCCGTTTGCTAATTAGCCGAACTTTGCGCGCGTCGAACCTTTGCAAACTAATACCACCAAAGCACTCCCGGGGTCGGTCCGGGTCCAAATGCGAAGTATCGGAGCTGCGCGAAATCTCCCACTATGCTAATCAGCCCGCAGATCCCCAGGCGTGGCCGGCTGGCTGACTCGTTAGCCGAGCTTGACGCGTGTCGCAACTTGGCAAACTAATGGCACCAAAGCACTCCTGGGGTGGGTCCGGGTCCACATGCAAAGTTTCGGAGCTGCGCGACATCTCGCACTATGCTAACCAGCCCGTTTGCTAATTAGCCGAACTTTGCGCGCGTCGCAACTTTGCAAACTAATACCACCAAAGCACTCCCGGGGTCGGTCCGGGTCCAAATGCGAAGTATCGGAGCTGCGCGAAATCTCCCACTATGCTAATCAGCCCGCAGATCCCCAGGCGTGGCCGGCTGGCTGACTCGTTAGCCGAGCTTGACGCGTGTCGCAACTTGGCAAACTAATGGCACCAAAGCACTCCTGGGGTGGGTCCGGGTCCACATGCAAAGTTTCGGAGCTGCGCGACATCTCGCACTATGCTAACCAGCCCGTTTGCTAATTAGCCGAACTTTGCGCGCGTCGCAACTTTGCAAACTAATACCACCAAAGCACTCCCGGGGTCGGTCCGGGTCCAAATGCGAAGTATCGGAGCTGCGCGAAATCTCCCACTATGCTAATCAGCCCGCAGATCCCCAGGCGTGGCCGGCTGGCTGACTCGTTAGCCGAGCTTGACGCGTGTCGCAACTTGGCAAACTAATGGCACCAAAGCACTCCTGGGGTGGGTCCGGGTCCACATGCAAAGTTTCGGAGCTGCGCGACATCTCGCACTATGCTAACCAGCCCGTTTGCTAATTAGCCGAACTTTGCGTGCGTCGCAACTTTGCAAACTAATACCACCAAAGCACTCCCGGGGTCGGTCCGGGTCCAAATGCGAAGTATCGGAGCTGCGCGAAATCTCCCACTATGCTAATCAGCCCGCAGATCCCCAGGCGTGGCCGGCTGGCTGACTCGTTAGCCGAGCTTGACGCGTGTCGCAACTTGGCAAACTAATGGCACCAAAGCACTCCTGGGGTGGGTCCGGGTCCACATGCAAAGTTTCGGAGCTGCGCGACATCTAGCACTATGCTAACCAGCCCGTTTGCTAATTAGCCGAACTTTGCGCGCGTCGCAACTTTGCAAACTAATACCACCAAAGCACTCCCGGGGTCGGTCCGGGTCCAAATGCGAAGTATCGGAGCTGCGCGAAATCTCCCACTATGCTAATCAGCCCGCAGATCCCCAGGCGTGGCCGGCTGGCTGACTCGTTAGCCGAGCTTGACGCGTGTCGCAACTTGGCAAACTAATGGCACCAAAGCACTCCTGGGGTGGGTCCGGGTCCACATGCAAAGTTTCGGAGCTGCGCGACATCTCGCACTATGCTAACCAGCCCGTTTGCTAATTAGCCGAACTTTGCGCGCGTCGCAACTTTGCAAACTAATACCACCAAAGCACTCCCGGGGTCGGTCCGGGTCCAAATGCGAAGTATCGGAGCTGCGCGAAATCTCCCACTATGCTAATCAGCCCGCAGATCCCCAGGCGTGGCCGGCTGGCTGACTCGTTAGCCGAGCTTGACGCAAGTCGCAACTTGGCAAACTAATGGCACCAAAGCACTCCTGGGGTGGGTCCGGGTCCACATGCAAAGTTTCGGAGCTGCGCGACATCTCGCACTATGCTAACCAGCCCGTTTGCTAATTAGCCGAACTTTGCGCGCGTCGCAACTTTGCAAACTAATACCACCAAAGCACTCCCGGGGTCGGTCCGGGTCCAAATGCGAAGTATCGGAGCTGCGCGAAATCTCCCACTATGCTAATCAGCCCGCAGATCCCCAGGCGTGGCCGGCTGGCTGACTCGTTAGCCGAGCTTGACGCGTGTCGCAACTTGGCAAACTAATGGCACCAAAGCACTCCTGGGGTGGGTCCGGGTCCACATGCAAAGTTTCGGAGCTGCGCGACATCTCGCACTATGCTAACCAGCCCGTTTGCTAATTAGCCGAACTTTGCGCGCGTCGCAACTTTGCAAACTAATACCACCAAAGCACTCCCGGGGTCGGTCCGGGTCCAAATGCGAAGTATCGGAGCTGCGCGAAATCTCCCACTATGCTAATCAGCCCGCAGATCCCCAGGCGTGGCCGGCTGGCTGACTCGTTAGCCGAGCTTGACGCGTGTCGCAACTTGGCAAACTAATGGCACCAAAGCACTCCTGGGGTGGGTCCGGGTCCACATGCAAAGTTTCGGAGCTGCGCGACATCTCGCACTATGCTAACCAGCCCGTTTGCTAATTAGCCGAACTTTGCGCGCGTCGCAACTTTGCAAACTAATACCACCAAAGCACTCCCGGGGTCGGTCCGGGTCCAAATGCGAAGTATCGGAGCTGCGCGAAATCTCCCACTATGCTAATCAGCCCGCAGATCCCCAGGCGTGGCCGGCTGGCTGACTCGTTAGCCGAGCTTGACGCGTGTCGCAACTTGGCAAACTAATGGCACCAAAGCACTCCTGGGGTGGGTCCGGGTCCACACGCAAAGTTTCGGAGCTGCGCGACATCTCGCACTATGCTAACCAGCCCGTTTGCTAATTAGCCGAACTTTGCGCGCGTCGCAACTTTGCAAACTAATACCACCAAAGCACTCCCGGGGTCGGTCCGGGTCCAAATGCGAAGTATCGGAGCTGCGCGAAATCTCCCACTATGCTAATCAGCCCGCAGATCCCCAGGCGTGGCCGGCTGGCTGACTCGTTAGCCGAGCTTGACGCGTGTCGCAACTTGGCAAACTAATGGCACCAAAGCACTCCTGGGGTGGGTCCGGGTCCACATGCAAAGTTTCAGAGCTGCGCGACATCTCGCACTATGCTAACCAGCCCGTTTGCTAATTAGCCGAACTTTGCGCGCGTCGCAACTTTGCAAACTAATACCACCAAAGCACTCCCGGGGTCGGTCCGGGTCCAAATGCGAAGTATCGGAGCTGCGCGAAATCTCCCACTATGCTAATCAGCCCGCAGATCCCCAGGCGTGGCCGGCTGGCTGACTCGTTAGCCGAGCTTGACGCGTGTCGCAACTTGGCAAACTAATGGCACCAAAGCACTCCTGGGGTGGGTCCGGGTCCACATGCAAAGTTTCGGAGCTGCGCGACATCTCGCACTATGCTAACCAGCCCGTTTGCTAATTAGCCGAACTTTGCGCGCGTTGCAACTTTGCAAACTAATACCACCAAAGCACTCCCGGGGTCGGTCCGGGTCCAAATGCGAAGTATCGGAGCTGCGCGAAATCTCCCACTATGCTAATCAGCCCGCAGATCCCCAGGCGTGGCCGGCTGGCTGACTCGTTAGCCGAGCTTGACGCGTGTCGCAACTTGGCAAACTAATGGCACCAAAGCACTCCTGGGGTGGGTCCGGGTCCACATGCAAAGTTTCGGAGCTGCGCGACATCTCGCACTACGCTAACCAGCCCGTTTGCTAATTAGCCGAACTTTGCGCGCATCGCAACTTTGCAAACTAATACCACCAAGGCACTCCCGGGGTCGGTCCGGGTCCAAATGCGAAGTATCGGAGCTGCGCGAAATCTCCCACTATGCTAATCAGCCCGCAGATCCCCAGGCGTGGCCGGCTGGCTGACTCGTTAGCCGAGCTTGACGCGTGTCGCAACTTGGCAAACTAATGGCACCAAAGCACTCCTGGGGTGGGTCCGGGTCCACATGCAAAGTTTCGGAGCTGCGCGACATCTCGCACTATGCTAACCAGCCCCTTTGCTAATTAGCCGAACTTTGCGCGCGTCGCAACTTTGCAAACTAATACCACCAAAGCACTCCCGGGGTCGGTCCGGGTCCAAATGCGAAGTATCGGAGCTGCGCGAAATCTCCCACTATGCTAATCAGCCCGCAGATCCCCAGGCGTGGCCGGCTGGCTGACTCGTTAGCCGAGCTTGACGCGTGTCGCAACTTGGCAAACTAATGGCACCAAAGCACTCCTGGGGTGGGTCCGGGTCCACATGCAAAGTTTCGGAGCTGCGCGACATCTCGCACTATGCTAACCAGCCCGTTTGCTAATTAGCCGAACTTTGCGCGCGTCGCAACTTTGCAAACTAATACCACCAAAGCACTCCCGGGGTCGGTCCGGGTCCAAATGCGAAGTATCGGAGCTGCGCGAAATCTCCCACTATGCTAATCAGCCCGCAGATCCCCAGGCGTGGCCGGCTGGCTGACTCGTTAGCCGAGCTTGACGCGTGTCGCAACTTGGCAAACTAATGGCACCAAAGCACTCCTGGGGTGGGTCCGGGTCCACATGCAAAGTTTCGGAGCTGCGCGACATCTCGCACTATGCTAACCAGCCCGTTTGCTAATTAGCCGAACTTTGCGCGCGTCGCAACTTTGCAAACTAATACCACCAAAGCACTCCCGGAGTCGGTCCGGGTCCAAATGCGAAGTATCGGAGCTGCGCGAAATCTCCCACTATGCTAATCAGCCCGCAGATCCCCAGGCGTGGCCGGCTGGCTGACTCGTTAGCCGAGCTTGACGCGTGTCGCAACTTGGCAAACTAATGGCACCAAAGCACTCCTGGGGTGGGTCCGGGTCCACATGCAAAGTTTCGGAGCTGCGCGACATCTCGCACTATGCTAACCAGCCCGTTTGCTAATTAGCCGAACTTTGCGCGCGTCGAACCTTTGCAAACTAATACCACCAAAGCACTCCCGGGGTCGGTCCGGGTCCAAATGCGAAGTATCGGAGCTGCGCGAAATCTCCCACTATGCTAATCAGCCCGCAGATCCCCAGGCGTGGCCGGCTGCCTGACTCGTTAGCCGAGCTTGACGCGTGTCGCAACTTGGCAAACTAATGGCACCAAAGCACTCCTGGGGTGGGTCCGGGTCCACATGCAAAGTTTCGGAGCTGCGCGACATCTCGCACTATGCTAACCAGCCCGTTTGCTAATTAGCCGAACTTTGCGCGCGTCGCAACTTTGCAAACTAATACCACCAAAGCACTCCCGGGGTCGGTCCGGGTCCAAATGCGAAGTATCGGAGCTGCGCGAAATCTCCCACTATGCTAATCAGCCCGCAGATCCCCAGGCGTGGCCGGCTGGCTGACTCGTTAGCCGAGCTTGACGCGTGTCGCAACTTGGCAAACTAATGGCACCAAAGCACTCCTGGGGTGAGTCCGGGTCCACATGCAAAGTTTCGGAGCTGCGCGACATCTCGCACTATGCTAACCAGCCCGTTTGCTAATTAGCCGAACTTTGCGCGCGTCGCAACTTTGCAAACTAATACCACCAAAGCACTCCCGGGGTCGGTCCGGGTCCAAATGCGAAGTATCGGAGCTGCGCGAAATCTCCCACTATGCTAATCAGCCCGCAGATCCCCAGGCGTGGCCGGCTGGCTGACTCGTTAGCCGAGCTTGACGCGTGTCGCAACTTGGCAAACTAATGGCACCAAAGCACTCCTGGGGTGGGTCCGGGTCCACATGCAAAGTTTCGGAGCTGCGCGACATCTCGCACTATGCTAACCAGCCCGTTTGCTAATTAGCCGAACTTTGCGTGCGTCGCAACTTTGCAAACTAATACCACCAAAGCACTCCCGGGGTCGGTCCGGGTCCAAATGCGAAGTATCAGAGCTGCGCGAAATCTCCCACTATGCTAATCAGCCCGCAGATCCCCAGGCGTGGCCGGCTGGCTGACTCGTTAGCCGAGCTTGACGCGTGTCGCAACTTGGCAAACTAATGGCACCAAAGCACTCCTGGGGTGGGTCCGGGTCCACATGCAAAGTTTCGGAGCTGCGCGACATCTAGCACTATGCTAACCAGCCCGTTTGCTAATTAGCCGAACTTTGCGCGCGTCGCAACTTTGCAAACTAATACCACCAAAGCACTCCCGGGGTCGGTCCGGGTCCAAATGCGAAGTATCGGAGCTGCGCGAAATCTCCCACTATGCTAATCAGCCCGCAGATCCCCAGGCGTGGCCGGCTGGCTGACTCGTTAGCCGAGCTTGACGCGTGTCGCAACTTGGCAAACTAATGGCACCAAAGCACTCCTGGGGTGGGTCCGGGTCCACATGCAAAGTTTCGGAGCTGCGTGACATCTCGCACTATGCTAACCAGCCCGTTTGCTAATTAGCCGAACTTTGCGCGCGTCGCAACCTTGCAAACTAATACCACCAAAGCACTCCCGGGGTCGGTCCGGGTCCAAATGCGAAGTATCGGAGCTGCGCAATATCTCCCACTATGCTAATCAGCCTGCAGATGCCCAGACGTGGCCGGCTGGCTGACTCGTTAGCCGAGCTTGACGCGTGTCGCAACTTGGCAAACTAATGGCACCAAAGCACTCCTGGGGTGGGTCCGGGTCCACATGCAAAGTTTCGGAGCTGCGCGACATCTCGCACTATGCTAACCAGCCCGTTTGCTAATTAGCCGAACTTTGCGCGCGTCGCAACTTTGCAAACTAATACCACCAAAGCACTCCCGGGGTCGGTCCGGGTCCAA
Organism: Micromussa lordhowensis; assembly: GCA_964020085.1. NCBI lineage: Eukaryota > Metazoa > Cnidaria > Anthozoa > Scleractinia > Lobophylliidae > Micromussa > Micromussa lordhowensis. The sequence goes on from CAXHUQ010001231.1 coordinate 25,115, forward strand.
ATGCGAAGTATCGGAGCTGCGCGAAATCTCCCACTATGCTAATCAGCCTGCAGATCCCCAGGCGTGGCCGGCTGGCTGACTCGTTAGCCGAGCTTGACGCGTGTCGCAACTTGGCAAACTAATGGCACCAAAGCACTCCTGGGGTGGGTCCGGGTCCACATGCAAAGTTTCGGAGCTGCGCGACATCTCGCACTATGCTAACCAGCCCGTTTGCTAATTAGCCGAACTTTGCGTGCGTCGCAACTTTGCAAACTAATACCACCAAAGCACTCCCGGGGTCGGTCCGGGTCCAAATGCGAAGTATCGGAGCTGCGCGAAATCTCCCACTATGCTAATCAGCCCGCAGATCCCCAGGCGTGGCCGGCTGGCTGACTCGTTAGCCGAGCTTGACGCGTGTCGCAACTTGGCAAACTAATGGCACCAAAGCACTCCTGGGGTGGGTCCGGGTCCACATGCAAAGTTTCGGAGCTGCGCGACATCTCGCACTATGCTAACCAGCCCGTTTGCTAATTAGCCGAACTTTGCGCGCGTCGCAACTTTGCAAACTAATACCACCAAAGCACTCCCGGGGTCGGTCCGGGTCCAAATGCGAAGTATCGGAGCTGCGCGAAATCTCCCACTATGCTAATCAGCCCGCAGATCCCCAGGCGTGGCCGGCTGGCTGACTCGTTAGCCGAGCTTGACGCGTGTCGCAACTTGGCAAACTAATGGCACCAAAGCACTCCTGGGGTGGGTCCGGGTCCACATGCAAAGTTTCGGAGCTGCGCGACATCTCGCACTATGCTAACCAGCCCGTTTGCTAATTAGCCGAACTTTGCGCGCGTCGCAACTTTGCAAACTAATACCACCAAAGCACTCCCGGGGTCGGTCCGGGTCCAAATGCGAAGTATCGGAGCTGCGCGAAATCTCCCACTATGCTAATCAGCCCGCAGATCCCCAGGCGTGGCCGGCTGGCTGACTCGTTAGCCGAGCTTGACGCGTGTCGCAACTTGGCAAACTAATGGCACCAAAGCACTCCTGGGGTGGGTCCGGGTCCACATGCAAAGTTTCGGAGCTGCGCGACATCTCGCACTATGCTAACCAGCCCGTTTGCTAATTAGCCGAACTTTGCGCGCGTCGCAACTTTGCAAACTAATACCACCAAAGCACTCCCGGGGTCGGTCCGGGTCCAAATGCGAAGTATCGGAGCTGCGCGAAATCTCCCACTATGCTAATCAGCCCGCAGATCCCCAGGCGTGGCCGGCTGGCTGACTCGTTAGCCGAGCTTGACGCGTGTCGCAACTTGGCAAACTAATGGCACCAAAGCACTCCTGGGGTGGGTCCGGGTCCACATGCAAAGTTTCGGAGCTGCGCGACATCTCGCACTATGCTAACCAGCCCGTTTGCTAATTAGCCGAACTTTGCGCGCGTCGCAACTTTGCAAACTAATACCACCAAAGCACTCCCGGGGTCGGTCCGGGTCCAAATGCGAAGTATCGGAGCTGCGTGAAATCTCCCACTATGCTAATCAGCCCGCAGATCCCCAGGCGTGGCCGGCTGGCTGACTCGT